>KZ652474.1:131772-142547 GCA_001010745.2 Gerris buenoi | reverse complement strand
GCAATTAAATACATAATGTATTCCCCTGCAATCTAAAGGCAATAAACTTTTACTTTCCTGTTCAAAAACAATAACTGACAATATGAATTGTAGTTGACAGTGCAAAAGGTGAATATAACATACCTAATTCATTTTATGAAGTCGTTACCACGTGGTTATTATTTAATGTGAAGGATTTATAGTATTATCGTAGAGAAAAAATTGATAATTTAATTGTAAAAAACCCACATAATATATTGGAAGTTATGATACCAACTAAAGTGGTCGAATTCAGTCCATATTTAAAACAAAAATCAATTGTGGTTTTTTTTTTTTTTTGGCAAGTGATTTTATCAATTTAAGTCTATGATATTTCATTAACCATAATAAACTATCTTTACAGAAAAATACATTTTGCTTTTCCGTAAACACCATAATAACCGACGATAGTTTTAAAATACTATGCATTCTATATTGACGGTATATAAACAGTTTTACTTTTGAAATATTCTAGTTATTATCTTCCCACATATAGAATGCATAATTTGTTACCTATGATGATAATTTTTATCTGTGGAACAACCTTTTTATATTTCTGTCAAAAATTATTCACTCTGTGTGACAGTCAATAGAGATATTATATTTTTACTTTTTCTTTTAGTAATAAACTTGTACGTGTAAAATGCATAATTAGTTACCAATGATAATATCATTATCTGTAGAAGAACCTTCTGTCAAAAAACTATTCACACTATGTGACATACTAGGTTTATTTAGTTATACAAATGAAATATTACTAGAACTTTTCATTAGTATAACTAAATAGACCTAGCATGCCACATAGTGTGAATAGTTATTTGTGACATACTAGGTTTATTTAGTTATACAAATGAAATGTTACTAGAACTTTTCATTAGTAGGTATAACAAAATAGACCTAGTATGTTACATAGTGTGAATACTTTTTTGTGACATACCAGGTTTATTTAGTTATACAAATGAAATATTACTAGAACTTTTCATTAGTATAACTAAATAGACCTAGCATGCCACATAGTGTGAATAGTTATTTGTGACATACTAGGTTTATTTAGTTATACAAATGAAATGTTACTAGAACTTTTCATTAGTAGGTATAACAAAATAGACCTAGTATGTTACATAGTGTGAATACTTTTTTGTGACATACCAGGTTTATTTAGTTATACAAATGAAATATTACTAGAACTTTTCATTAGTATAACTAAATAGACCTAGCATGCCACATAGTGTGAATAGTTATTTGTGACATACTAGGTTTATTTAGTTATACAAATGAAATGTTACTAGAACTTTTCATTAGTAGGTATAACAAAATAGACCTAGTATGTTACATAGTGTGAATACTTTTTTGTGACATACCAGGTTTATTTAGTTATACAAATGAAATGTTACTAGAACTTTTCATTAGTATAACTAAATAGACCTAGCATGCCACATAGTGTGAATAGTTTTTTGTGACTTACTAGGTTTATTTAGTTATACTAATGAAATGTTACTAAAACTTTTCATTAGTATAACTAAATAGACCTAGTATGTCATATAGAGTGAATAGTATTTTGACAGAAGGTTCTTCTGACATATATCATAAAGAAAACAGTATTGGTTACCAATGATTTAATTCTATACATGATATGATTTTATACCTTATAACTTTCCATATGCCATATTTTGTTGGACTTTTGAAATTTTAGGTATGTGTTTATTGTTTATAGAAAAGTATTATAAAACACAATAGGTTTTGAAATATCCGTTTGATATTGCTTTGTACTTTTGAAATGTGCAAGAGAATTACTTACACTTCATAATAAATCGGTGAAATAAACACATTTTCGCGTTTTTCAGTCAAATAACAATTGTATAAGTTATTCAAAAACAAGTTTATTGTAATCTTGTTATTTAGTGGTACATAATATAAAAATATAATCTTCGAATAATTAAATTTAGTTATTTTTGACGAGATTTGTTCATAATATTTGACATTTTAAGCATATTTAACAGTTCATGCAGTTTAATAACTAAAGGAACAAATACACACAGAAATTATTGTAATTGCAACAATTGACCGTTTTTACCTGTTCTAATGCTGTTAAAAGTGCAATCACTTGATAGCTTATCAGATTATCAGAAGAAAGCTGCATTAGAACTGTCGAAACCGGTCAATTGTTGCAATTACAATCATTTTGTGTGAAGTTAGATTTTTGGTTATTGAACTATGTACTTCTATTTATGATAAGTCGCTAACACTCATTGAAGAAAAACAAAAAACACTATGTGTATTGATGACAATATAATATGTGGTAAAATAACTTTTACACATATTTACCAAATTTTATATGTGTATATCCACAAAACAATATTTTGAAATTTAGTCAATTATTAATAATAATATTTATATGCTTTATCATATGGCAATATCATAATATGGTTCATCATATGGCAATATCATATATACTTCTTTAATTATATCATAGGACCTTAAAAGTTTGTTACCAAAAATAAGCGTTTGAAGACCTTACCTCCAATCAAAAACATTTCTACAATACCAACTCTGAATTATGCATAAAATTCGACATCCCTAAATGTTTCTTGCACTTAAGTAATGTACAACAATATTTAAAAGGAAAGAATGAAATTATAACATCTTTCATTTCACTTATAATAAGAAAATCAAATAAAAAATATGAATATAAGACATTTTTAACATGACATGGTCGTTCAGAGAGCTCTATCTTCCATTATACTTGTACTAACATAAACTAATTTTTATAATAAAACTCAATAATATTAACCGATCTTAACATAAAACGGTCGTTTTGACAGTTAAATCTTTCATTATAATTTCATTGACAAATAAATTATAATTATGTCAATCATTTTAACTGATAATAACATAATACAGTCATTTGGAGAGAAATTCTTTCATTTGACTTTCACTGAAATAATCAAATAATAATTATAGCAGTAATTTTTAACTCATTTAATGATCATTATATGCAGTTAAAAAAACAAAATAACTAAAAATGACTTCTTACTTTGTCTTCAAATAAAATAATATAAAATAATTTGTACCCAACATTGAATCAGACTTATGCATAATGGTCGAGTCATAGTTAATGTATTTTATTATTCTAATAAAATATATTTGAACTAAATACCTAGATCATCTTTGTAAGCAATTAAAATACATAATATTTTACTATTTATATTCGTATTGTATTAATATGGTAAATAAAAATAAATATAAGACATGAATGATAAGGCTTATCACCAAACTACAATGGAATAGAAGTGTAAGTTATAATGTTTTAGTTTTGGCATCACTTTCTATAACAATTATGCTACAAGATTTGACAAAAGAAGAATGAGCATATGCTAATATAGTATAAACTTCATATATGCCTAATTCTTCTTATATTATATGTATTGCTTGAAAATTCTAGAATAATAAGAAAAAAAAAAATAAGAAGAATGCTACTGTTTGTCTAAAGGAAACAAGTTAATTTGATAGAAACAATTGAATGTTGGTGGTGATTTTTGTAATTATGCATAATCCTCGATCGTTTGTTTATGTGTACAATGTATAATGAAAGACCACATTGAAACATTATTATGTGCATATACTTTCCTTATTTGGTTCATTTAATATTTCAGGACCATTGTATATATATTTTTTTTACAAAAAAAACATAGTATGTAACTAAAAAAATTATAAAATAAAATAATAAAAAATAAATAAAATAATAAATTAGACCTTTTAAAAGGTCTTTGCAAGAAATCTTAGAATAATACACTAAAATTACTGAGGCCATAAGATTTGTATAGGGTTTGTTTTGGTTCATTTACTAGTGGAATATGAGTTTTGATTTGAAATTCGTTGTTACGAGTCGCATAAACAGAAAAATTACACAGAATATTCAATTTATACAAAGGGAATTGTAATATGTATTTATATATTATTGAGATTAGCCAAGTGTTAAATTTAACACTTGACATAGTTATATTTAAATATTCAACTTTTTTTTAAAACGGACCAATCTGTGTCTTATGACTTGATTGTTATGCAAACCGGATAACAAACAGTTATGTTTATTTAATTATGTTAAACAGGTGAAAATGCAGAATATTGTTGTTATCAAACAATATCGAATGGATTGATAAGCGAGTTTAGCATACGGACGGCACTGACTTGTCGACGGATGACGACAGGCCTGGCAAGGCAGGTAACCGAATCTGCCTTGTTTACAAACAGAGATAAGAGGGCGTGTTATCAATGTTGCATATTTGAAGGTGGGAAGAAAGCGATACAAGGAAGTACTGTAGTAATTTGTTCGAGTTGCATGAGGCTATTACGTGATAGATTGCATCACGGACACGGGCTCGAGGCGTATACAAAGCTTAGGCCACAGTCTAACGCAGGACTACCGTACAACTAAACTGAATCTTTATAATAAAGTACAATTAATAGTGTCAGTTACCTTGTGGAATACTCCGCAGGTAATCCTATCGGTACTTAAATAATTTTTTTTTAATTTTATAATTTTTTCGAGGAGTTTCCTTCGATATAATGACACAACTAGAAATGAAGTAGCCGCTTAAAAATTAACAAATTAAAAAAATAACTACGAACACATAAAAAATTGAGCGTTAACAAATAAAAAATAAATATCACAATGAGGGAAGTTGTCTGATGTCATCTGACACGCCAGAGTCCGAGATTCAAGGTACTGAGCTGAGGGAGCTTCATGATCCTCTCTAAGCCTACGGTGGTGATACCGCTGCAGCCGTAAAGGTCTATGCTTTTCAGGTTCTTAAACGAGTCCGCGATCGCCATAAGACCCTTGTCGGTTACGCAATTGCACTGGCCTATGTCTAACGTTTCCAGTTCGTGTAAGGTCGTAGCCAACCTGAGGATGCCGTCGTCGGAGATCCGGCAAGCGCTCAAGTGGAGGGCTCGGAGACCGTAGAGCCCTTGTGAAACGGACACCAGGGATTGATCTCCTACTTTGTCGCAAAACGAAACGTCTAAGGTGGTGATTCTCGAGCCTCCTTCGGCCAGGTACCCTATGCCCACGTCCGAAACATTGTCGCAAGATCGGAGGTTCAGCACTCGGAGGTTTGTCATTTTCGCTAGGTATTTGAGTCCCGCGTCACTTATGTTGAAACAGAAACTCAGATTGATCGAGGTGAGAGATTTGAGGCCCGAGGAGACGTGCCTCAGCGCCTCGTCCGAAAGCATACAGTCCTGAAGACCGAGGTGATGTAGCTGGAGTTTTTCGTCAGGGGCTTGTTTGTGGAGTCCGGCCAAATGTCCGACACCCCGATCCGATATTTGCCAGCAAGAGCGGAGGTCTAGTTTTTTGAGTCGTTTAAAACCCCATTCGACTAGTAGGAGACTCGTGTTGGTGAGGTTGGAGCAACCGCTAAGGTCCAGCTCCTCCAGGTTCTTGAGCGACTGAGCGATCCTTCCCATCGAGGAGTCAGTCACCTGTTTACACAGAGACAGGTCCAACCTCGTCAAAGAAGGTGTTTCTCTGACGAAAGCCTCCTTTAACGACGCGTCGTTGATACTGAAGCAACCTTTTAAGTTGAGTGATTCTAAGTCGCGCACTCCTTTGATGACATCGCGTAAGCTTCGCCTCAGTGATAGGACTTGGACCCTTTTTATACCTCGTCTGACAAGTGAAGAGAAGAGCGACGAGTTGGCTCGTCTCAGGTGGAGCTTCGCCTCGACACCCCGCCAAACGGATTTGCGGTAAGACGCGTCTCGCCACGCCTGACAGACTTGTGCAGCGCGCCCTTTGTCCCTGACTTCGAGGTAACCGAAGATGAGTGCAAGTATTTCGGGGTAGAGGCAGGACACGTGAGTCTTGGGCGGATCCGGTAGATGAGGCCTGTGGAGGGTGCGAGCCGAGCGTCGAGCCGGCAGCTCCGTAATGACAGGGGAGTCGTCCATGTCCATGACGCGACGAGTACAGGACGGACTACCCCACACTACACGACTGCCGGAGCACTACTAGTAGCAGATACTAGCTCCGGAGCCGGCCGAGGCCGGTCCTACGGCGCATGCTCCCCGCTTCCCCTCCACCGGATCGAGTCCCCCCCTCTCCACTCGTCTCTTTTACTCCACGATTCGCTCCACTTTTCTCGTCTAAGTCGGTCTCCGTCTCTCCCGCAGGTCCTCGTATATGCACCCACTGTCCCACCGGAACGCTCCTTGTCTGGTCGACCTGACAAGAAGCTTTCATTCTCATCTTACCCTTCTCTGTTTGTACGGGCGTCGCGGTCCCTCACACGTACGTTTGCATTGTTAGCGAGCTCAGGCCGTAAGAGAGAGACACTACTAGTCTCTCTCTCTCTCTCCGTCTCCAGGGGCTTCTCTCTCCCGCAGGAATAGCCTGAGCCTGTTTAACCCTCTCCCTCTCCTTGCCGACACGCAACCCACTCCTCTCCTCTCCTCTCCATACACGTATTTATTCCGCCTCTCTTTTAACAGCCACTGTCTACATTTTTTTTTATTTCTATAGCACTGGGGCCGCCTCAGCGACCAAGAAAGAGATAAGTTTTCTTGAGATTTTGTAAAGAATTTTTTTTTTTATCAAGTTAGACTCCTAAATTTTTTAACTTGAAAAAAAAGGCAGTATTCTTCTACTATACTGCGCACTGTCGTTACTAACATAAAAATTTTATTTAGCAAATAATTTAAAGTTAAAGTACAATTACATGTATTGTATTACACCTAAATCGTAAGTAATCGAGGAATAAGAGAAAAATGTTACGGTTCCTAAATAAAAGTTATTTATTATTGGAAGTTTAGTAAATCTACTTAACCTTAGGTCGCCACAGACGTTTGTAACAATGACGATGTTATACACTTTATTCAATTTTCTAAGGAAGTAAAAATGTTGCAATGAAAACCTAATTCCAAGCATTGCATTGCTAGGTAAAAAAACAGGAAGGTTTTTTTGAAGAAATACGAAAAATGTATGGTTTACTTTTGAAAATACATAAATGTATATCCTAATCGGTGAGGTTTTGCTCACAGTTGTCGATTAGAATTACTCTTGCTGCGGTTACGATAATAATTACAACCACGATTGAATCGGTCCCGGTTTTCTTAAAACTGTCGATGTCAAATTGTTTCTTAATTTTCAAAATCGCTGTTTTATAGTCAGCATATAAGACCAATCCGTCCTAATAGATCCGTATAATATCGGGCAGTATGGTAGTTTATAAGTTCATACATCGTAGAATGTAGAATAAATACTTAAATCAAATCGATTACCATTTTAGACGTCGGTTGTGTATTTAGTGATTTATTTATAAGTTGAGCTATTTTCAATAGAGTTTTGCGGATTAGACAATCTTGTAGCTACTGCATTGTTATTGTTTATAATTTTCCAGAAGTAATATTGAAACATGCATTATGCTATTCGGATAAGTATTTTGATTTTATATCTCGATCTCGACATTAGAGAACTGATATTAGGTACAGTATACAGTTTGTTACAGTGGCGAAATTTGTTACTAGTAGTTACTTGATACTATACTTACTAACTCTTAAAAACATTTGAGTCATTTTTGAAATGGTTTTCAGGAAAATAAATTAAATAAAATCTGTATGAAAGCGGTGGTTACACGGCAGAAATTTGTCTATAAGGTATAGTTTTTGCAGTATTAATTAGAAACACCGCGTGGTGTCTACCAGGTATATGAAAAAGTTTGCGCCAACCTTTTTTTTTGTTTCAAGAGCTACTTATAGTCCAAGAGATAGCGTGCAAAAATGTGTTTGACTTACATCAAGCTAGATTTTTGTGAATAACTAAATTGTGTTATATAGTAAATAGCCCGTCCTTATAGTGTGATTTCCATGATCCTGAGTACAAAATTAGTTAGTAGACCAAAAATCAAGTTGATGGTAGTTTGTCATTTGATAAGTGACCACTTTAATTTGGAGTAATATTTAATAGTCACTTACTAAACCCCGATCAAGAAATCAAGGCAATCGAAGGAGTGGGATAGGGATAGTGTTGTTGTTTTTGTGTAATGCATAGTCAGTTACTAAACCCCGACCAAGAAATCAAGGCAATCTAAGGAGTGCGATAGTGTAGTTGTTTTTGTGTAATGCATAGTCAGTTACTAAACCCCGACCAAGAAATCAAGGCAATCTAAGGAGTGCGATAGTGTTGTTGTTTTTGTGTAATGCATAGTCAGTTACTAAACCCCGACCAAGAAATCAAGGCAATCTAAGGAGTGCGATAGTGTAGTTGTTTTTGTGTAATGCATAGTCAGTTACTAAACCCCGACCAAGAAATCAAGGCAATCTAAGGAGTGCGATAGTGTTGTTGTTTTTGTGTAATGCATAGTCAGTTACTAAACCCCGACCAAGAAATCAAGGCAATCTAAGGAGTGCGATAGTGTAGTTGTTTTTGTGTAATGCATAGTCAGTTACTAANCCCCCCCCCTAGGTACGGCCCTGAAGGGCGGTACATCGCTGCTCTCGCTCTCCACCTGTTCGTTTTTTTTAAAATGCCTATAGGCAAGATATGTCCCGCAGACGAATTTATAGCCGACCACGTATTCTTAATAGGCACCAAAAGATTTACTTATACACAAAATTCCAGCTTGATGTTAGACACACACTTTTTTGCATGTACCATCTCCTCGATTATTATTTATCACATATTTATCAGTTTAATAAATAGTGTAGGATAAACATTGCTATTATAAAGACATATCTGACCTTAAAAGTTAATCGATGAGTTAAGGGTTGATGCAAAGATAAAAAAGGATTAGGTTTGTTCCAACCACACTTCAAACTAGTTTGAAACTGTCCGACGCATGCGCATTAGAAACAGGAGTTCAATGTTAGTCCGATGCGCATGCGTCGGACTGTTTCAAACTAGTTTGAAGTGTAGTTGAAACAAACCTACTATTTAAGAATGGACGAAACTAGTTAATATAACGAGTTGCTACTAGTGCCATTGCCATTGCCAGTACCTTTACATTATACATAATATACATATTTTCATGAGCATTGTTCTTCTTATTTTGATCGGAATATTAATTAAAATTTATTTACCCAAGTAGAGGACAATTAATTCCATCTAAAATTCCCTAGAGTAGCTGTTCTTTCTGACATTTTTTAGGGGAACTGTACTCTATATGGTTTAACGCTCTCTTCTGATTTATATAAGCAATAGCGGCTTGAATACTGAACTACAAGTTATCCCGCACCAACCAAGTTTTTTCAAATTTGAACGTGCATACTTTTACAGTGTATAAAACTGTCTTTGTTATTACTACTACTACTGTACTAGAGTGTTCGGTCTTGAATATGTTACTCGTGGTAAAACATGGTTGGTTCGGTGAAGCACCGCACTCTAGTAGAGAAATGTAGAACTAATTCAATGAATCTAAGTTCCCCCTGAAGCCAACAGAATGCGCACTATGCCAAAGGTCAAATTATTTGAAAATGAAGTTATTTAATTAATAATCAGTAACATAGCTCCAGTTAAAAGCAATTAATAAAGCAAGTCGTCAAATTACTCTTGCAAAATGATGTAAAAGAAAGTGACCATATAATAACAAATAGTGGTAAACAAATGTCTAATTTTTTTATTCTATTTATTGAATTACTACCTATTATTATTTTCTATACTAGGTATTTGTTATTGTTTTATACTTTCTCGTAGAAAGAAAGAATTTGTGATGGCGAGAAAATTTGATTTTGAGCTTTTGATTGATTTATATGTTTTCAGGTCTCCTGAGTCCAAAAAAGTGGTTTTAAAAAATGTCTGTCTATCGTCTGTCTGTACAAACGCTTGGAGCCAGTAGCGTACACTGAAAAATTTTTCGGAAGGGGGGGGGGCAAACCTAACCTTGAGTGACTCTATATGCGGGTTTAGTATACCCTATAATTTATAATAAATTGCAATTTCTTCCCCTTTCAACACTCTAATTTCAATATCTAGCCTCATATTTAATAATATTAAAATCCTATGAGATAACACCAAAAAAATTACATAGAGGCTGTAAAACTTTAAAAAAAAACTCAGACCTCAATGTATTGGGTTTTTGATTACTTGTAGTAATCAATACTCGTACAAAACAATGTCACCTAAGAAAATAGTGTGCCAATTAGTTTGGTACTTAGCTTCCTCGCGTACTATTTCGTATACTTTATCGATTTTATAACCTATTATTGTCAAATTTATTTAATTTTCCCCAGTTTTTTAAATCTGTCAAAATGTAATACTATGTGAACGATCTAAAGAACTAATATGTCAGTCTCCGATTTCAATACATAATTCTAAGATAGAAATCCGTTCCAGTTATCAGAGAAATTTGTCGGTCCTGTGTCTGTCTGTCAGTCTGTCTCTTGCTCATTTTTTTTGCGAACATATCTTAAAACTAATCGTACTCGTTCGATTTTAATGAAATTTGGATGACAGATAATCATAGCATAATTAGTCCATTGTTAATTGCTGGTAAGTTCCAACCTTCGGCACCCATTTGTCGCTCATCCACATGTGCACACACATACATTTATTTACAACTATATTTTCAAAAGTGCTCATCTGATTTTTATGAAATTTGGCTGATCGGAAGGAACTCACAGATCACCCAGATTAATTTTAACTGTCTGCTCTCTTTAAATTTGGCTAAATTGATACTTTAAATCATATAAAAATCAAACAAATTTTGAAAACGAAGGGAAAATATTCTACACACAACCCTGGTCGAAAACAATAATTT
>KZ652474.1:95547-109376 GCA_001010745.2 Gerris buenoi | reverse complement strand
GTCGGAAAAAAAAATAAGGGCGTACCTGTTCTTTAAATTTTTTTTTTTTTTTTTTTTTTTTTTTTTTTTTTTTTTTTTTTTTTTTTTTTTTTTAGCTATGATCCCCTTATTGTACGTCTCCTTCACTTTCTCAAACCTTGGTTAAGAAAATGGAGGATCCGGATTCCGGATTTGAGTGTACATACTATTAGCAGTAAAGTTGAGTGAATTCGTTCTCTAATATGTGGTTTAGTAAGAACAAATGTATAACACAAAAATTGAATTAAATAAACAACCTTAGTCCAGTTAAATAAGAGAAAATTTCGGAACTTATCAAAAACATTTATTATGAGGTTTATATTTATAGTTATTTAATGATGTTTGAAAAGAATAATATTGAAAGTGCTAAGGGTCCAATTTTTTTCTTCCAAATTTTTCGTCCAATTAGGTTTAAGTACCTCTTAATCTTTAATTGTACATAAAATTAATTTTTAATAAGCCTAATCGTTTTGTAATTATTTAGGATAAACAAAAAAAAATAGACCTATTTTCTAAGAAGTTGATCATAGTAGCTCCCCTCAGAACTTTCCAGACTTATAATATATTCATTTTCTGACATGTGAAAACAACGAACAACTACGCTAAAATCCAAAATTCTATTTTTTTCCACAATATGGCCAAACTATACCTTCATATACTGAACTTTTTTTTATATTACCTGTATCAGTAATTTTACAATAGGATTGTGTGACCACCATTTTACTATCTGATACATTTTCTTTGAATGCACTTGGATTGTAGCCTCCTAAAAGACACGCACTACTGACTGAGAATACACGCTTTGTTAATCATAATTTAATAAATTATGTATTTATAATATTTTCGCTTTTGAGGTAAAAGAACAGACAATACAGCTGTAATTTCAGGTAGATGAATAAAACTAGAACAAATATAATAATTAAAATAAGTTTGATTATAAGAGTAAAGCTAACATTTGCCCCATTTTTCATTAGATCAAGAGGTAGTTCGGTAAATAACCCCGCACGACTAGAAGGACATAATGAGAAGTTATAACATTAGTTGCAGGAATTGCGGGGGCCCAGTAAATTGAGAAATCTAAACTATACATTATATAAATATTTACCTGTAATATTTGGATACCCTCAGGCAAGTCTCAGTCTAACAGTTCTACTGTAATTATTCAATATATTAGACCGACGTAATGACTTTAATATTTACTGTATCAAAATTTCAATATTCTTGTTGCCATGTAAACGACAAGAAATGTAATTATTTTCCTTAATCATACTGAACATAAACAGAGTAAGAAAATGAAGTCACCTTATTATGAATGTAAAGGTAAAATTACCAGCCTCCCCACTCTGGGTAAAAGGATAAAGGTTATATAGGGATACGGATACATATCCTTTATCCTTTACCATTATGCCAGTTTGTCAATAATACAATGCAATGATGTGATGACCACATGCCACTATGTTTTCAGTCATTGAGGATTTCCAGGAATTTTGTTGCTGGAAAGGTTTTGGACTGAAGGATTAGGACGATGGGCTACGGAATCTATTGTGAGCGAATTGATAACTGATATCTGGAGGTGGCTAGGCTAGAAACAAAGGGTTCTTTTAGGTCGTTATAAAGGATAATGTTGGAAACAAAGACAGAAACATAAGTTATTTTCCAGGGAATTTTAGACTGAAGGGATTGAATATGGTAAGCTTCAGTGTTTCCCAAACTTTTTTCGCCCATGGCACAATGTAAAGAAATAGCCAGTAGCCGAGGCCTACTTATTGTATTGTGCCGGGCCGTTGGAAAATTTTTGTTAATTACATGTCTGAAAATAATTTTTAATCATAATACACAGTTACTATGATTTTTGTGGAAACACTTATTATCAGGTTAGTAAATATGTACTTGATAGCAACACTCCTCTGAGTTCAGGAGCCAAAGATTTGACCACCAGTGCTTCTCTATGTAGTAAACAGTGTGTAAAAGTGTATGTCTGGGTTTTTCTATTTTGCTAAAGCTTTAAAACCAGTCGAGTGACCGACCATAATAGATGGACACCCATCAATGCAGACTCTTGAACCGGGCTACCGTGATATTTTGTAATTTTCAAAAACTTCTGATCTAAATTAAAAACATCTCTGTCTATTGTGGTCTCAGGGAGGTCTTTATGAAACAGAAATTGTTCATTAATAGATTTCTCATCAATAAATCATCCGAAAGTGACCACTTGTGGTTTATTATTCTGTGAATCCCGCAGCCCACCATTGTGCCTCGGCACAAAGTTTGGCAAACCCTGAGTTAGAGGGCTATTCGTTTTCGAGTATGGGGCAACATCGCTTACTCCCCCAAATTAGGGATTTGGGGGGTAGCTCGATAATTTTAAATGTTCAACTCCCTACATAGTAACACCTCTTTTTAAAGTTTTTTTCAAGTGCCGGTTTATTAGCACAGAGAGTTTAGCACAAAGAGTGGATTCACTAACGAATAACTGTAGCATTAATTTATTTTCATTATTAATAATAAACTGTTAAAAATTAAAAATAAAATAAAAATCAAAAAAGTAAAATTAGTCCACTTGAACCACTTAAATGGTAATAATGAAAGTGGTCGAAATAGATCATTATTGGTCTATAAACTAGATCGAGTTTAAGTTCATCGACTGTGTTTTTCTTCAGTGTGTGATAGCGACTCACCATAGAAGAGGTGTAGTTCAATAACCAAACAACGTCTTCACACAAAATAACTGTATTTGCTACAATTGACCGGTTTCGGCTGTTCTAATGCAGCCTTCTTCAGATAAACTGTGTAGGTTATTAGGAGACTCTAAAAATGCAAGTGCACTTGCATTTTTGTGTGAAGACGTTGTTTGGTTATTGAACTACACCTCTTCTATGTCGAGTTTAAGTCATGAAAACTATTTTCTTATGTCTACATTTTTTTATTTTTTTAATATTTCTGACCGTTTTAAAATGTAATCTGGAAATTCTTGCCTGATTCTATACAATACCTAATAAAATACAAATACGAGATCTACTCTTCTACTGAGAAAATGAATTGATTTTGTGTAAATCCTGGAGTCGAAGCTTTTTAAGAAAACAATACCCCACTGTGTGAAGACAACATAAAACCCTTCTTGTCAGATACTTTATTCCTAATCAAATGTTTTTATCTGCTAACATGTCAAAGAATAACAACTCATATGTTACAGATTAAATTTAGTCTGGAATCAACTCTTACATTATTCAATGTGAAAACTATAAAAGAATCACAGTGTAATTAAATTATTCTTTTTCTATAAATCTTTATCAACTATTTAGTTAACTTTCAATATCGGTTTGTTACGTGGTATTTGTTTAGATGCGTAGCCTGAATCAACTTTGCCTCCCAAACGTTAAAACAAACCAGACTTCAAGTCGAAAGCTTTATTTTCCTAGACGCGACTTCAGAGGACTTATCTTCTGATTTTCTATGAGCTATAGCCGCCAAGCGACCTCGCCAAAAATTAATGAGTGTAAAAAGACCTGTTATCAGAACTGAATGGGGCCCCCTTGCAAATTCTGTTATGTTTTTGAGGGGCCCCTAACGATTTATTTGTTTTTTAGGATTTCGTGTTTCGTTGGTAAAAACCAAAAAAAAGAAATCCTTACAGTTTCGTTCATGTGTCTATCTGTCACTCTGTACGGTTCCAATAACTTTTCAAAAGAGATATAAACATGAAACTTTCCAATATTAAAGATCGTTTTGACGCGCACACAGGAAAAATATAGCGAACTCAAAATTATCAGCTTTTCAAATTCAAAATGGCGGATAACTCACGTCACGTGAAAAAAAAAAATTTTTGAGTGGGGTAAAAAATAAAAGTTATTGAAGAGTAGATTAGAAAATTATATAACACTTGTGGAAAGAGTTAAATTTTCAAAGCGTTTACTTTTCCACGCCATTTTGTCAAAAAACATCGACATTTTTCGTGTCCCCCCCCTCCTAAAACTATATTTCCGCTGTTTCTAAAAATATGAAAAATGAGCGGTCTGATGGGCCAAAGAAAAAATAAGAATAGCAATTTGATCTGATTAACTGGGAATCCAAAATGGCAGCTAATTCCTGTCACGGGGAAAAAAATTTTTTTTTAAATTTTGAGAGGGGGAACAAATGAAAGGTATTGAAGAGTAGATTACAAATTTATATAACACTTGTGGAAAGAGTTCAATTTTCCATGATATTTTGTCAAAAAACATCAACAATTTGCGTCTCCCCCTTCTAAAACTATATTTCCGCTGTTTTTAAAAATAAAAAAAAAAAAAATGAAAAATGTGTGGTCTGATGGGCCAAAGAAAAAATAAAAATAGCAATTTGATCTGATTAGCTGGGAATCCAAGATGGCGGCTAATTTCTGTCACGGGGAAATTTGTTTTTTAAAATTTTGAGTGGGGTATCAAATGTAAGATATTGCAGAGTAGATTACAAAAATAGGTATATAATACTTTTGGATTTTGCCCCCCTCCCCTTATACTAATTTCATGTTTACAATACCCACGAAACCCTTTTTACGTGAGACTTCACGCACTACGCACTACCTATATTTATTTGTTTGTTTGTTTTCTGTCAAAATTTCTCTTAACAAATAATCTACGCACTAAATAAATGTGTCCCAAGACGTCTTCATTTTTTTTAACATTGTCAATGTAAGAACACTACATAATTATACGAAAAAATAGTTAAATACTCGTAATACATGGCCATCTAACATCTATGGCCTGATAAAAACCTCTTCTGAGTTTCGCTGGGCTATATAGTCGCCGAGCGCCTATTGCCAGTCGACTCCGCGTCTATCGCTGAAGTCGTTTTTAAAAAAGATTAAATTAGGTAAAACAAAAATTAAAATCTTAAATAAACCAGGTTTGTCATATGAAAAAATATGACAACAATTTTGAAATTAAACCGTATATATGTGAGTGTTTGTGTATGAGTATACATTTTAGAAATTGGTAGTTTTAAAAAGGACAATTGTAGATTCAGAATTAAAACGGCATGCATATTTTATTTTAAGCTTTTTTGTTTTGAGTCCATGCATTTGTTTTATTCGCAAAATAATTTTCTTAAAAGCACATAATTATTTTTATAAATTTGTAATGCCCGACAAAATTTTGATTAAATGTTCGTATTATATGTATATTGGTCATATTAATATGATTTAATATACATCAGACTCACTGATTTAATATTACTGCTCATAAATACAAAGGGATATTTCCTCATTCAACCAATCCCATGAAACAATGGGGCAAATATGAACTCCACTCTTACAATCAAACTTTAATTATTTTGGTTATATACCTTAATTTACTGCTGCTTATCTTCTGTTCTTTTACTTCAAAAGCGATAATATTATAAATTATTTATTAAATTATAACAAAGCGTGTATTCTCAGTCAGTAGTGCGTGTCTTTCAGGCTATAATCGAAGTGCATGCAAAGAAAATATGTCAGATTGTAAAACGGTGGTCACACAGTCCTATTGTAAAATTACTGATACAGGTTATATAAAAAAGTCCAGTATATGAAGATATAAGCGCCCCATCCACTGTCGTTCTTTCCATTAGGAAAGCCGATTCCGTCAAGAAAGAGTGTTAGTGTATGGGATTCAAAAGGAAAGAACGGCAGGATTATAATGTCGTCATCATCCCATCGCGCCTTCCTCTCCGTTCTTGTCAACTGATAAGTTTCATGTGGATGGGATAGAGATATTTCTTTCATTGTGTGTATGGCATCAAACGAAGGGATTTTAGTCACACGACAAGCCTGCAGGATGGAATGAGCGGATCGTCTCACAGGAAAGTGGTTGTGTGGATGGTAATGAACATGATTATCAATCATGCCGTGCTTTCCTTCACGATCAAGAAAAAGAAAAGCCTGTCGGGAAAGAACAAAAGTGGATGGGGCGCTATAGTTTGTCCATATTGTGGAACAAAATCGAAATTTCGGATTTTAGCGAAGTTTTTCATTGATTTTTGTTCTGTGAATTGAAATTATAGTGGCCTGTAGGTAAGTGAAGTATGAAAAATAAAATAACTGAATTATTCTTGAACACTATATAATTGAAAATAATATGTAAGGTACATCTTCCTTGCTCAAGGACTACAACACAACCCTTATCTAAAAACAATTTGATTTGACACTAAGAGCACAACAAGTGTCTCCATCTACCGACTGTATCACGGACTTCACGCGCATGAAGATGTCACTGGGCCTGGGCAGTGCTGCTCTCTGGAAGAGACAGATAAACCACAGCCCACCAACACGTGCGCGAACAATGTTAGAAAATTATATGAGTCCGGAAAGTTCTGAGGGGAGCTGCTATGATCACCTTCTTAGAAAATAGGTCCAATTTTTTTGTTTATCCTAAATAATTAGAAAATGATTAGGCTTACTAAAAAGGTAATTCTATGTATAATTAAAGATTAAAAGGTACCTAAATCTAATTTTTTTCTAGATAATTTTGAAAAGAAAAAAAAATTGGACCCTCAGTACTTTCAATATTATTCTTTTCAAACATCAATAAATAACTATAAATATAAACTTCATATTAAAATTGTTTGATGAGTTCCGAAATTTTCTCTTATTTAACTGGACTATAGCTGTTTATTTGATTCAATTATTCTATTAGACATTTGTTCTTACTGAACCACATATTAGAGAACGAATTTACTCAACTTTACATTTTACTGCTAAAAGAAATTTCAGGAAACATATGTATGTGAAATTAAGAATTAACCTCCAAACCCAGTAATGATAGAGTATAGGTCGTAAGCTCCAACCTAACTTACATAATAATGTATCAGCGACATTTTATTACACTATCCTCCAATGTGAAAACTAGTGCAATAAAACAAAAAACAATGATACTTTGAAGAAGTAAGAAACTTACTTTAAGAAAAAAGAATGGTGGAACTAAATCGACACAGTAACATAAAGGTCGAGATACACTTGAGCATTCGCCCCGAATGAGCATACGTTTCCGTTCGGCTCGCCCTGTCCATTTCTAAGCAAATTGGGGGGAACGCATGCTCATTCGGGGGCGAACGCATGCTCATTCGCGGGCGAATGCATGCTCATTCGGGGCGAATGCATGCTCATTCGGGGCGAATACTCTGGTGTGTCTCCGCCTTAACACTTGTATGTATGGTTTTAGAACTGGTATCAAATTCAAAGCTTCTTCTCGATTCCTGTATGTTAATTAAAGTTGTGTATTATTCTAAATTTAACAATTGACATTGACAAGCATTACTTTTACAATTAAGGTAATATCCTCACTCGCACGGCAGGATGCATGAGGTGGTGGGTATGTGAGGCATGCCCCTAGTGGCCGCTAAAACAATTTGTTTTACTTGGAAAAAAACCATCCCTGAAATTTGTTTTGAGTTTTACTTACTCATATACTCAGTAAATTTAAAGAGAAAGTATTGTGATATCGCGAAAATTTAATTTTGTAATTTTGATGGATTTAAACATCTTCAGGTCCAACAAGTGTTTTTTTAAAGGTCTACATGTGGTCAGTGAAGGCAGATGCGTCTAAACTACTGCAGGGCCGTATTTTGGCATAGGGGCCCGCACCACAAAGGATGAGACGTTATTTTACGTTTTTGCAAATGTTACCGTTAACTTCGGTAAGCTCGGAAGTAAAATCTAAATTTTACATATTTATAGAGGATGTGACCAAAGCTCCTCCAATACATTTATGAAATTTTTTTAATTTTATACATGAATTTCATTTCGATATACGCTTCACTCGATATATATCACAAAATGCCAAATAACTTTTCAAGCTGTCTGTGAAGAGCCGATATAAGCTGAGTCACGGCCCACCCGAAACTGTCACGCCATGTAATACGTATTTAATCAATAACAAGTCTTTATTGATGTAATCCTAAATGCACTTGTGTTGAACCTTACAAATATTTAATCTTAATTCAGTCGACGATGGAAAGAGTGTGTAACAAATCGGAAAGTTTTGATATCTGGCAAATGTGATTAGTGATTATCAATGTATAAAAAGAAACATATTAAATGTTGTCTGGGAAGCTCTATGGCCACCATCTTGGAAAATAGCACTTATTTTTCTTTGTTTCACAAATATCTAGAAAAGGGGCATTCCATACTTGATTAAATATCATTCAATTGTTAACAAAAAAGGAGCATCAAACGAAGGGATTTTAGTCACACGACAAGCCTGCAGGATGGAATGAGCGGATCGTCTCACAGGAAAGTGGTTGTGTGGATGGTAATGAACNCATCATCGTTATTTGTGGGTCGATTAAGGTTAATTTGTTTAAGAAATTCAACCGAGTTGAATCCTTAATTTTGGCTATATTTCACCCCTATCCGGGCCATATTCATGCCTAAAAACATCGAAAAAACTTCATTACAATTTTTTTTTAACTATCTAAAAACATAAACTCAACAAAACTATAAAAATATCAAATAACTAGTGTAAGGACACTTTCTTACCTTATCTTAAAGATTTTAGTAAACATTTTAGACAACATTTTAAAAAGGAGAACAATTTTTTTGACAACATAGTGGTTCCGTCATTTCTTCGTCATGCATATCGTCAACAACTATAAAAGTTAAAACATTAAGAACTAGGACGAAAACAGATAAAATAACAAATAACAAAAGAACATGGTAAATTTTTCTTTCTCGTTATTTGATACGTGAGGGTTACCTTTGGTTACTTCTAGTCGAATTTTTACCATGTCCTTTTGGTATTTTTTAAGGTTTCAGGCCCCCCCTTCCCAAAAAAAAATTCTGGGTGCGCCACTTGCATCCTCACCAAGTCTTAAGCCTGTTTACATTGGTCGAGTAAATGGTCGAGTGCACTAGCTTGCTTTTCAGCACAAGGGACGGTCAAGTAAAATAGTGTGCTGTTTTTTGGTAGAATGACTCTAAAGTCGTTCACACGTGCTTAAGATAGTAGCCTAAACTAAAGTAAAGCTTCTTTTGAATTACCTACACATGTGGTTCCTACATTAATCGACTCATTTACCTATCATGGCGCAGTCTTGATTTCTTTAAGAACCTAAACCCTTATCATTTTACATTGTACTACCACGAGGGCTTTATTCCAAATACAATCATACTGCTACAAAAAGGTAGATTTACTACCTTGATAAACCCTTATCATATTATATTGTACAATCACGCGAGCTCCATTCCAAATAAAATCATACTGTAATTTCGACTTAAAAAAAAGGTAGAATTACAAGCTTGATATGAAACAATCTACCCAAATTTCTGAAAAACCCGTTTCCTCTATGTTTTTGTTAATGAATTTTATCCCACTGAATAATTTATTTACTCTAGAATTTTTTCACTAACGCCCAAGTTATTTGTTCCGATGCTCCTTTTTCTCGCCTCATTATTTATTTTGTACTGCCCTTTTCCCTTTTTCATTCCCACATTTTTATGCGGTTACATTATTAATGAGATCAAATGACCCTCAGTACTTTCAATATTATTCTTTTCAAACATCAATAAATAACTATAAATATAAACTTCATATTAAAATTGTTTGATGAGTTCCGAAATTTTCTCTTATTTAACTGGACTATAGCTGTTTATTTGATTCAATTATTCTATTAGACATTTGTTCTTACTGAACCACATATTAGAGAACGAATTTACTCAACTTTACATTTTACTGCTAAAAGAAATTTCAGGAAACATATGTATGTGAAATTAAGAATTAACCTCCAAACCCAGTAATGATAGAGTATAGGTCGTAAGCTCCAACCTAACTTACATAATAATGTATCAGCGACATTTTATTACACTATCCTCCAATGTGAAAACTAGTGCAATAAAACAAAAAACAATGATACTTTGAAGAAGTAAGAAACTTACTTTAAGAAAAAAGAATGGTGGAACTAAATCGACACAGTAACATAAAGGTCGAGATACACTTGAGCATTCGCCCCGAATGAGCATACGTTTCCGTTCGGCTCGCCCTGTCCATTTCTAAGCAAATTGGGGGGAACGCATGCTCATTCGGGGGCGAACGCATGCTCATTCGCGGGCGAATGCATGCTCATTCGGGGCGAATGCATGCTCATTCGGGGCGAATACTCTGGTGTGTCTCCGCCTTAACACTTGTATGTATGGTTTTAGAACTGGTATCAAATTCAAAGCTTCTTCTCGATTCCTGTATGTTAATTAAAGTTGTGTATTATTCTAAATTTAACAATTGACATTGACAAGCATTACTTTTACAATTAAGGTAATATCCTCACTCGCACGGCAGGATGCATGAGGTGGTGGGTATGTGAGGCATGCCCCTAGTGGCCGCTAAAACAATTTGTTTTACTTGGAAAAAAACCATCCCTGAAATTTGTTTTGAGTTTTACTTACTCATATACTCAGTAAATTTAAAGAGAAAGTATTGTGATATCGCGAAAATTTAATTTTGTAATTTTGATGGATTTAAACATCTTCAGGTCCAACAAGTGTTTTTTTAAAGGTCTACATGTGGTCAGTGAAGGCAGATGCGTCTAAACTACTGCAGGGCCGTATTTTGGCATAGGGGCCCGCACCACAAAGGATGAGACGTTATTTTACGTTTTTGCAAATGTTACCGTTAACTTCGGTAAGCTCGGAAGTAAAATCTAAATTTTACATATTTATAGAGGATGTGACCAAAGCTCCTCCAATACATTTATGAAATTTTTTTAATTTTATACATGAATTTCATTTCGATATACGCTTCACTCGATATATATCACAAAATGCCAAATAACTTTTCAAGCTGTCTGTGAAGAGCCGATATAAGCTGAGTCACGGCCCACCCGAAACTGTCACGCCATGTAATACGTATTTAATCAATAACAAGTCTTTATTGATGTAATCCTAAATGCACTTGTGTTGAACCTTACAAATATTTAATCTTAATTCAGTCGACGATGGAAAGAGTGTGTAACAAATCGGAAAGTTTTGATATCTGGCAAATGTGATTAGTGATTATCAATGTATAAAAAGAAACATATTAAATGTTGTCTGGGAAGCTCTATGGCCACCATCTTGGAAAATAGCACTTATTTTTCTTTGTTTCACAAATATCTAGAAAAGGGGCATTCCATACTTGATTAAATATCATTCAATTGTTAACAAAAAAGGAGCATCAAACGAAGGGATTTTAGTCACACGACAAGCCTGCAGGATGGAATGAGCGGATCGTCTCACAGGAAAGTGGTTGTGTGGATGGTAATGAACATGATTATCAATCATGCCGTGCTTTCCTTCACGATCAAGAAAAAGAAAAGCCTGTCGGGAAAGAACAAAAGTGGATGGGGCGNAAAAAAAAAAATCTGGCAAATTTATTTTTCATTTAACTTGACTGTAACAAAGAAGCTCTTTGAAAATGGTAAAAATAGCTACAAAGTTACTGAAAGAATAAAAATAGTCTATATTTTATTTATAAAAAATAATATTATTATAAAAATAATATTAATTTTTACAAAACCTTTTGTTGTTTTTCTTAGCAAACTTGGTAACAACTTCGGAAAAATGCGTGGCCTACGCAAGGTAGTTGTATCGTTCCCGTTTTTTTTTTTTTTTTTTTACCGTTGTTCTGGAAATAATAATAAAAAATTATCCGCAAATTTTCCGTTCCCCAGAATGTGCCACCCTGAGCAATTGTCCAGTCCGCCCATTGGTAAATCAGGGTCTGACTGCCCACAAACTTTGAGGTAGGTTTTTTGCCATTAGGAGGCATCTAGTTATTTCGACTTGGGTTTTGATTAGGATAATATTCGACTGTAAGTTGTCGTTTAATTCCAAATTCTAAAAGATAATTTTTAAATTCATAATTCATAAAATAATTTTTAAATTCATATTTGCTTAAATATTCTTTCGCATTATCTGATTGGAGACTTTTTATTTCTCTACCTATAAAATGTCTCGACTTCATGTTTATATTTTTTTAAACTTTTATACTTCAGATTCGAATTTCAGAAAATAACAGCTATTTGTTTTTAGATTTATCATCTATAAAAGTGAAAAAGTATTTTGCCCCACCTAACGATTGTGTTTTGTTTGGACCAGTAATATCACTATGGAATAAAGTTCAATTCAGTCATAATAAAACTAATTTTCAGACCTATTATTAGAACTTTTAGGAAAAGGTGTTCTAGTAAGCTCCCCCCTTTATACAAACTTGGCATGGCTCATTGGATTCTTTATGTTTGTGTAGTTTTATACCGTGCAATTTATTTTTATTTGATAGTTTGTTCAAGTCTGCATAGTTTTAATGTCCCAATCTTTGGTGCCAAAGTAAGGTATTATAATCTAGGTTAGTTTGATGAGTGTTAAATGTGTTATTTTTATTATTAGTATAGTTATTATATTATATTTATTATTTTTAGAATTATTAAATTTAACATTGATAACTTATTTTAAATTTACTTAATAAAGGCTATTTTTTAGTTTGGCTTTAAATACAGTTTTCCCATTAAATGTTTGATTTGAACTTTAGCCTCACATTTAGTGAAGGCTGTTATTTTATTTTAGGTTTCTGTATGAAGTACGAAAATAAAACCTTATATAACGGCTCTGTCTGTCTGTCCGTTGGCTTGTTTCAATTCATAAACTACTGTTGCTAGGAACATGAAATTCGGCAAACAGGTTCATCTCGGCATTTGTGACAACTCTACACTTTTTGAAATATCACACTTAATATTTTCAAGATGGCGGCCATTATGGCGAGCGACTAGAAAATGTTTTTAGTCACCATGACATGTTATACATCAATTTAAAGGTCTTAAGGCTCTTCCGCCCTTTAAGATTAGGATATTCTTTTTCTGCACTTTAAGGCTCTACCGCCTTTTGAGGTTAGGAAAAACAGTAAAATTAAAATTACTCTGGTTCTAAGCAAGATATCAAAAATCTAATCACATGCTTCATTCCTAATTTTAATTCTGCACAATTTGAGCCCTATTTCAACTTCCTATGATAAATAGTACAGGCGCCATTTTAATACAACGAGTTNTTTCCAACCAACATTCAAGTTATTTTACTAAGCAAAAGTTGTACTCAGTATGACATGTTATATATCAATTTAAAGGTCTTTAAAAGTAGGAAAAGATTAAATAACTTAAAAATTTCACATTTAATATTTTCAAGATGGTGGCCAGTTAGGAGGACAACTAAATAAAAGGTTTTAATCGACATGACATGTTATAGGACATCGTTTAAAAGGTCTTTAAGAATAAGGAAAAATTGCTAACTATTAAAATATTTAACATTCTCAAGATAGTGGCCATTATGATGGACGGCTAAAGAAAAAGTTTTAGTCAGCATAATAATTTACTTATGGTTTAAAGTTATATTAAAAGCCGGTTATCATAAGTTTTAGACGAGGGCGTCGGGCCTGTAATAACTCAATCTACGATTGAAACGAAATATAAACATTGTGTCTTTGTTAAGATGCGTAGAAAGTGATTCTAGCGTACTTGTATTCATTGCGCATGCGCGTTTCATAATTCCTCTTTTTCCGCCCTAGTGCTGTAAAAAAGAAGAATTTGTTGTTTGTTCAATTAAAGTAACTGTTTATATCGAGTTTTTAGTGAAAAACAATAATTGATTTATGTCATTATGATGAAAATGAGTAGAATAATACACCTCCCAAAGTAATTAATTCGGCACAAAATACAACTAATGAATTGATGCCATCTTTGTCAAAAGAGACATACGAGCTTACATACAGGAAGTTTATTATTTTTTTCTGTATTTATTATTAAAATCTAACAATCGTAGATAAAGTACGGTACGCAACTCGTGC
>KZ652474.1:76400-89908 GCA_001010745.2 Gerris buenoi | reverse complement strand
AGTGTTATAGATAGTTAGTTTGTTCTGTAATGTAAGTTTTGATCTAGAGTCAAGAAGTGGTAAGAGTAATTTATAGCGTCGTTTCATGTCGGTTCGTTTGTGTCGTGTGTGTGAGTTCCAGGTGAGTCTTCTGTCTAGGTAGAGTCCTAAGTATCGCACATCATTAGAGACAGGAAGAAGGGAACCGTTCAAGTGAACGGGAGGACAGGTTGCTCTTCTTAGGGTAAACGTAACATGTACACTTTTTTCGGCGTTAAATTTGATTTTCAATTTTTGAGCCCACTTTTCAACGATTGAAAGGTGGGTTTGAAGGTATTGGGATGCTAATTGGTGGTCGGAATTGGTTGAGAGGATGGCCTTATCATCGGCGAAGGAAGCTAGGAAGGTATTGGGGTGAAGCGGGATATCAGCTGTGTAAAGGGAATATAGGAAAGGAGCTAGAATGCTACCTTGAGGCACGCCTGCAAGGATGGGAAAGGAATGGGAGACAGAGGATCCTTGAGAGACTTTAAAGGACCTGTCTTTCAAATAAGAGGATAAGATTAGATAATAGGTTGGGGGAAGGATTCTCTTGAGTTTCCACAGCAGTCCCCGGTGCCAGACTCGATCGAAGGCTTGTACTTCGTCAAGAAAGGCAGCAGAAACATACTGTTTTTTCTCAAGAGCGGAAGCGATAGTGTCTGCAACGCGATGGCACTGGTGAATAGTTGAGTGTGCTGCTCGAAAACCGAATTGGTGATCTGGAAGTACATTGTGGGATTCTAGGATAGGAAATATACGACGAAGTAAGAGTTTCTCGAGGATTTTACTCATTACAGGGAGGAGACTAATAGGACGGTAGGACGAAGGAAGGTGAGTGGGTTTATTAGGTTTGGGAATCATGATAATCAGGGATTGTTTCCATTGGGACGGGAAGTAGGTGGTACGAAGGACTGAGTTAAAAATATAGGTTAGTAACAGGAGGGCTTTTTTAGGTAGATTTTTAAGAACTGTAGCAGTTATTAAATCGGACCCAGGTGCTTTTTTAATTGGGAGATCTTTTATGATATAGGCCACATCGGAGGGATGGTAAGCTGGAGGAGGAAGAGATAACTGGAGAGGAGAAGCGAGTTCACTTTCTATTAAGCTATCATGGTTAGGATCAGATACGTCAAGGTGAGGAGTAAAGACTGAGGAGAGGTGTTAAGCAAAAGAGGAAGCTTTGTCTTCGTCAGACAGGGCCCATGATCCATTGTCAAGACGAAGAGGAGGGGATATTGGTTTATAGGAAAAGATTCTTTTTGTCGCGGTCCATAGTGATTTATTTTCAGTAGTCAGTGATTCCGTATATGCGTCAAATTTATCTGCTCTGTAATGTTTTAGTAAGGATGTCAGTTGTCTGTTAAGTCTATTGTACGTAAGTTTGTCTGCCATAGTTCTTGTGATTTGCCATCTAGCTCTAGCACGTCTTTTATCTGTTATTAGTGTCTTAATTTTTGGGGGTAAATTTGATTTTCTGTCCGTACGTAGTTCAGGGCCGGTCGAGTCTTTAACTGATTGCTGTATACTAACTGTCAGAAAGTCAACTGCTTTGTCAATCTGTTGTGGCGTTTTTAAAGGAATTTTTAAGTCGATTTTACTGTCCAGTAAGTATTTGAATTTGTCCCAGTCTACAGGTCCAGTTATAAGGGAAGGTTTAGTATTTTTAGGAACGGGTTGTACGTCAAGTGTAAGGATAATAGGAAGGTGATCGGAGGAAAGGTCATTCAGAACAGTAGTTTGATAATTGAGGTGAGAGAGACGGGAGGAAACAAAGAAATCTAGGAGATCTGGAAGTTTAGTGTTATCGTATGGCCAGTAGGTATATTGATTAGGTGTGATTACTGTGAGGTTAGAGGTTGAGACGGTATCGAGTAGCACCGGTCCACGCTGATTTCCCACTCTACAGCCCCACTGCTGATGCTTCGCGTTCCAGTCACCACCGGCAAGGAATATGGGTCCAAGAGAGGAAAAATAGGTTTTAAGTTGGAGTTGGGAAACTACTTTGTTGGGAGGGCAGTATACGGCGGCTACGGAAAAATTAAAATGTGGAGTGTTTATTTTAACTGCTGTGGACATAAGGGAATCAGTTGGTTGGGTGGGGATTAGGTAATGAGAAATATTGTTTCTAATGAAGATTGCGGTACCTCCGTGAGCTGTGTTGTCTGGATGATCTGTCCTGTAAACAGTGTAGTCAGTAATGTGTGCATGTGAACGTGTTGTGTAATGAGTTTCTGTGATGAGTGCTATGTCTATGCGTTTGTCGTGTAAGAGAATGTCTAATTCGTCCCTGTGAGAGAACTGATTCAAGCCGTCGGCATTCCACAAAAGGACAGACAGGAAACTATTCTGGGTCATTGTGCAGGGATGAACGCAGGAAGAAGGGTAGATAGCAGGGTTTTTAGTATCGGTATAAACGGGGTTATGATTTTTTTTACTTCAATAAATAAGTTACTTAGTGAAGCGAAGAGTGAGGTGAGGTCATCTGAGGAAGTAGGAGGAGGAATATTGTTTCTAGTATTGTGGCCACGGACTGCACCGGCATAGTTTCTGGTGGTCTGGGGAGGTTGAGCTGTTTGGGGTTCATCATGTTGTTCAGTCGATTCTCTGTTGTCATTTGATGCGTTGAGCGAGGGGAAATCGTTATTAGTAAACGTATTTCCATTGGTCTGATCGTTTTTAATCACTGATTTTGGCTGGACAACTCTCCGTGCTGTATCGTCTCGCGGTCTTCGAAGACGTTGTTTATCTTTGAGCTCCTTGTATTTTAGGCAGCCCTTGTAATTAGCAGGATGAGCCCCTCCGCATAGAGCACAAACACAGTTCGTAGTTCTAGGTAGGGGACAGTTTTTGGCTTCGTGATTTCCTGAACATTTTACGCATTTCATTGTATAGTTACAATAAGTTTTACTATGACCGTATTCCTGGCATCTGGCGCATTGTATGATTTCACTTCTAACGTGGGGTTCCTCGACTTTTACTTTGCTGTATACAAGCTCTCTTAATTTAAAAATATCTTTATTCTTAGAACAGCGTGGTTCAAGGTCTACGAAAAAAACAGGCAGTGATTCTTTAGTGCCCTTTTGTTTAATGTTAATTACATTACGTACTGGATAACCCAAAATTTCTAGTTCGGATTTTATTACCTCTTCTGGTGTTGACGGGTGAATGTTTTTTAAAACAACGCGATAAGCTCTTTGCTCCTTGGCTTGATATGTGTGGTGTGGTGCATTTATTTCTTTTAAATAATGAATCGCGTCTCTGTAAGACAATGAAGTTTTAAAGTAGAAAACAACGTCCGAAGCTCGGGTCTTACAAGAGAAAGAGTCTTTTCCGACTTTATTCTCTAGAGCCTGGCATAACTCATAACAATTGTTGACTTGCCTGACATATATCGGAGGAGGTTTGTAATCTTCTATGTTGGCCTCAGTGTTATCAGTGGGTGCAATAGATGAATACGGATTCGGGGTAAAAAATTGTGATGACGTCGCGGTAGAGTTATTATTATTCGAGGATTCCTCGGTCCTAATAATATTAGTCGTATCGTTTGAAGATGCGGCAACTTCCATACTGTTTTCTTTACCTGTCTCGTCTTTTGAACGTTTGCGCCCTTTTTTGACAGGTGGGCTTCTTGTTGATGAGCGCGCTCTCTTTTCCTCTATTTTTTGTTTTCTTTTGTCACGGGCTCTTGCTTTAGGCATAATAAATTCACTTTCAGAATAAACCTCCGATTGGGTATCTGAAAAGGTAGGCTCGGGTTCTGATTTCGATTTCTCCATTAAAATAATAGAGAAATATTATTTACTATTTAAAGCGGGCAATGACCCGCTAAGTGTTCGTAAACAGAGATATCAATGTTTTGATAAATTACCTTATCGAAGGAAAGACTCGGGACCGAAGGTCCCTCTCCGGAGACTGGGCAAGCTCGGAGCACGTGACTCCCCACTCCTCTGAATAACGCTTCTATACACTAAACTATAGAAATTTTCTTTCTTTAAAACTAAAAGAACTGCCGCATAAAATAAAATAGAACTTCACCAATGTAAAAAATAAAATAAAATGAAAACTTTCGCAAAAAATCAAAATAAAATAATGTCTAGAACTTCCGAAATTACGATTTGAAAAGAGAGCGATGTTTACTGTAAGGCGTCTACAATCGAACACTATGTAAAATTAATTTTAAAATTCGAATTTGAATTTTTTTTGTTCTGTGGAATATATATGGGTGATTCTCAAACTACGGGCAATTTTGCTCTAGTTTTAAGAGAGAAAATTTGGATGTACGTCCTTTGAGACGCGGTCACCACCGAAAGACCTAGTACTTAATTTCAATTCTATCTGCGCAAGCTTACGACCTTTTTATAACAGAATATAAAATTTGTAATTACAGTAATAAAAATTTAATTACTGTCATTTTATTTACAATTACACACTTTTTAGTACGGTAATTACATTTGATCATTGAATATTAAATTAGAGCCAAATAAATAACACTATACAAATATCCAAGTTATTTCCTTAAACAGCAATTTAAGGGCTAAAAAATAAGCCTGGTTTCATAAATATAGTATTTTATAATACTTATTCAAATTCAAATACGGTAATTACACGAATAAAGGTACGCACCTGTTTGATAACTTTAAATAAAAAAAAAATCAGGATAGACTAAGGCTTTAGCCGCCATTTTTTCGCGCATTTTCTTGTCAATGTTGCCAGCTTCTCAAACTACTATCCGTAAGAAATTTCCCTCGCACTTGAGCAAAGTGAGGGTTCACTTTACTTTTGATTACGGTAATTACAAAAAACATTGGACAGATTTTAAAGCCATGTAGACCAACCCTACATCAGTAAAATATTTATAAAAACTTATTTTATTTAAGATTAAACTGTCACCTGTGAATAAACATTAAAAATCTTAAGAAATATGTTTTACATTTAGCATTAGACAACTATTTCGGTTAATATCCTATTTTGGGACAAATACGGTAATTACAAAGTTGTATTATGTTTGAATTTTGAATTATCCATATTTCAATAAATATGACTTCATAATATTTTTTTCTTTCTGATATTTGTTAATTATAGTAATTTTAAGCTAAAACAGAGAAAATCTGGGCAAATAGGAAACATACTGGTGAAATAATACACTGGGACACAATTATTGCCCCTAGTTTGAGAATCACCCATATATCTATTCTATAATAACAAAAATATTACCACAAACAACTAAACAAAATATCACTATCTAAAATTAGATAACGAAAACTTTATTATTTATAAGTAGAAAAAAAAATACTATTAATAGTACATGCAGATGATGTAATTTTAGCAAGATCCTATCTTAACTTATTTAAAAAAGTTAACTAAAATAGCAGAAAAAAATTAGGATAAAAGAGTTAGGTAAGCTCAAATATTTTTTGGGTATAGAAATTGAATATAATAAAAATTTAATTTTCATAACGGAAAAAATACATTACAGAATTATTAACAAAATATTATATAAAATGCAAAACGCAAAACCAAGTTCTACGTCGTTAGATCAAATTTCAAAAATAACACAAACACCATACAATGAAGAAGAAAGGGAAGAGTTTGATTCAACATTTAAGAATTGATCCCTTTGGGTCCTTTCTTCTTTCTTTTCCCTTCTAATTCGTCTTCTCTTCCAATTGGGTCTCTTCTCATCTGGCTGCCTTTACCCGCCCATATATCACATTCGATGTCACAATACTCAGCCAGTTTAAGTTTAACTTGTACCCTTAAAAGCTTCACTGGAATGTCCTCACTGCGACGCGTGTTCCGCATTACATAAAAAAGTCAGGAGATGTACGTATCCACAACAGAAAAACTGGAAAGTCTCTTTAAGGAACGGTGGACACCGACTGGGCTGGGCAGAATACTGACAGAAAATCATACCGTGGCTACGTGTTTACTTTGACTGGAACCTGAAACTGCTGTATCTTTGGAGTCGAAAAAGCAGACTGTCACACTCTCAAGCACAGAGGCTGTATACATCGCCCTGGCAAATTCAACAAAGGAGGCATAGGATGCGGAGAGGATCTCCGGCGACTCCTATAAGATCTAGGAGATGGGAATTTTATTGAAAAGCCGACCACACTTTTTAGCGACATTCAAATTGCTCAAAGCTTTGTTCGAAACGATGGTCCACCATAGGACAAACCATATCGACGTTCGACTTTGTTCGAGAAGCTCTAAAGAATGGTAATTTCGATGTTAGGTATTTACAAACTGACAGATATTTTCACTACAGGACTTGGGACTGGAGAAGTTCAAAAACCTAATGGGACTCAGCACCCTAGAAAGTGCGAATACAACCTGTAAGGGGAATTGGTAAAATTTGGGAAATTTTATTTTTTTAAACATGTTTAAAAAATATTGGCCTCACTCGTGTACTTTTCATTTAATTAATTTATTATGTTTTGCGTAATTTTGTCAAATAATGTTTTATATAGTTTTTATATTTTTTTTTTACTACGTTTGTATTAGCTTGCTTTCTTGTTTGTTTGTTTGTCCAGTACAAATCTTGCAATCGATTTTTAACTAACTTCCCGAGTAGCTAGACATTTGAAACTTTTATCCATCATTCAGAAAAATTTAATTCGTTTTCAGCAAATTGTGCTGTATAGAGAGTTAGTTCGGAAAAGATCCGCAAGTTAGACTATTTGTTTTGGCATGTTCCATATTAATAATCTTCATTTTGACAGGTTTCAAATTTATGATTTATGGCAGAAAATTTAAAAACGTAGTATATAAAATGTTCTTTTTTTTGCAATTTTTATTACCAACATAGTTTATATTAAAGCTTTATAAGTTCTTCTCAGATAAATAAATAAATAAACCATGTATGACTATATACATTTCTCCATACACTTATTTGATTGAAGCTGCTTTTTCTTGTCGTAAATCGTGTTTGACCGTGGTAACCTTCGGTATTATATTGGCTCGGCTAATTATACTAATGTCCTAAGTTATAGGGGTCACGCAATATGTGGTCGTGTCAAAGGTTTTGATATTCAATGGATATCAATAATTATAATTATCTGTTAAATTCCAAATTTCATGACTCACTAGTTCACGTGATGCCTGTGAAATTGTTAAACCTACATGCAATGCTTCATACAATTTCTATTGTAAATTCAGAATTACACTGAGTTCATTCAGTGCATACTTTGTTATAAAAATCAAACTATTTTTGCATCTAACTCATCCAAAACACTCTCAGTTAGGGAGAGGGCAATATTAAATTACGTTGCGAAGTGAATACCTATAATAGAATTTGGTTCTTTTTAAGTTTAATTCAATGTGCTTGAATATAAAACTTTTTTAAATTTAGTTTTCCGCTGAAATCCGCATCATGAAAAATTGAAGTCCATTGTTTTGCTTCTTCGTCTGACAGCATCATGGGGTGGGGTGTATCGTGATGTTAACTAGAAGTAACAAAAAGATAAACTGACGACTAGAGAGAAGAACTGCGGATATTTATCTTGTTGTCATGGGCGCCCATATAACTAAAACCAACAAGAAGTTAAACTGCGTATGCCTTGATCTTTTTGTTGCATCGCGATGTTACCTAAAAGGAACAATAAGATAAACTGCGTATGCCTTTATCTTAATGTTGCTTCGCGAAGTTACCTAAAAGGAACAAGAAGTTATACTGCGTATGCCTTGATCTTGTTGTTGCATCGCGACGTTAACTAAAACCAATAAGAAGATAAGCTGCATGTGCCTTTATCTTGTCGTTGTTTTGTGTTAAAATCATGATATAGAAATGATATTGTGAAATTCTATCGACTGGTTGAGGTTAGCCAACTCCTATAGTTTTACCTTATATTTATAACCTTATTATTATTTCATATTATGTAATAATCTCCCTTTTCCGTGCCCCAGTCATTTGATTTGGGGCATAAAGAAAAAAAATGACGCAGATGTGGTAGTAGTAACAAGCAGGTAATAAATGTAAAAATTCAATAAATTTATATTGCAAAAAATGAATTATTAGAACGACGGAATTTAAAGTTCGTGACCTTACTTATAAAGGATGGAAATAGCGAGGAAAGGTCGCACAACCAAAATTACCCTACTATTCAGCCTTATTTACGATATCGTTTCTGCTATCTTTTAATAAAATCCGGAAATAAGATCCCTAATAATTAGGAACGGAGAAAAGATAAAGGGAGTACGTACTTAAAACTTATTATATAACACTATTAGTGAAGATCCAACTTCAATATTAGTTAGGAAAAATGTTCAAACCCCTGGAAATTAAGCCTAAATTATTGTTTTCTTCGAATAGAACATAACAGAAGATAAAACAACTAATTAAAATACTGATTTCAGGTTCTGACGATTACTGACGGAGCATCTGCCTTGCCACTCTCGGAAAAAAACAAGGTATTAAATTATTTCAAATAATAATAATGATAAAAATCACATGGAAGTACTTTTTAGGGTTTTGTAGATGAGTAAGCATACCCATTATGTAAATTATGACTTATTGTCTTCAATCTAAAAGTCCCGGGTTCGATCCCCCGGGGGGTCACAATGTTTTTTATCAGTAATAAACCAATAAGGAACGCAAANTGTGTTTTATATACTACTAGCCGTTATGCCCGTGACAACGGGCAGAATAAAATATAGTCAAAAAAGAGGTAGTTATAATTAAAATATTTAAATAGTTATTTACTGTTTAAATTTAAATAGTAAGTTTTATGCTAGTATTAGCAATGTAATACCGTGTTTGCACACTGCAACATATGGTTTATGCTAGTAGCTTCAGTTCAAGGGTGTGGCTCAGAGGTAGAGCATCTGCTTCATAATCTGAAGGTCACTAGTTCAATCCCAGCTTAGGCTAATCAATTTTTAACGTTACAAATAATTTAGAGGTGAGTCGTCGCCCGTCGGGACACTGCTCGATTATATAAAAGATATATATATATGTTTCCCTATCCTTCTTTATATGAAAAAAAAAAAAAATACAACAAATTTTGGTGGAAGGCCCTCAAAAAAACAAACAAAAAGGTCCCTGATTCGATCCCACGGTGGCACATAATGTTGTCTTTTATCCGTGTTGCAAACAAGGTAAATTATTTTTTCCACATAATAATGCATTTCTATGAATTATTTCAATATTTAGGACTAGCTGTTATAGGGTTATTTTAAGGTATATTTTAACTTTTACCTCATAAAACCAATAAGAAATGCAAAATTTAAAGAAGCATATTATTTGTAACCTACTCTTCAGGAGCTTTCATTTGATACCCCACAAGAAAGTTTTTAAAAATACAAATTTGTGCGAACTGCGCATGTGCTCTTACAAAATTTGCAATTTAATAAAAAATATATGTTTTTTCTGCAGCTTTCATTTGATACCCGACTCAAAAATTAAAAGAAAAATAATAATATCTGAGTTCACCACATTTTTGTGAATTGCGCATGCGCATATGAAATTTTTAACTAATGGGTTTGCTGAGAGGAGAGTTCTTTTAGTGCTTAAAGTTAAATTTTGCTGAAAAGAGTTAAAAAAGAGCCTTTGGGAATGACTTCAATACTCGTGGCAAAGTCTTCTCCTCCCTTAACTATGTATATTGTATATAGATGTTAAACATCTTTTAGAGTTTAGATAAAATCCAACTACTGTTTACCATGATAATGTCGCTTGTTTCTAGGTTGTTACTATTAAGAAATCTTTTATCTATAGATATAATGTTATTTCATTAATATTTATCAGTATCATCTTTTCTTCGGATTATCGAAGCATGACACGTATTTTCTTATTCCCCGGTTGTTTAACTTTGTGCCAGATTGTTTCGGTTTACTTGGGTCGCTTGCAGATGGTATTAGGAACTTTATTATTGGCTTTTTCACTTGCGGTCACCCGTCAGAGATCCAACCCCACTCGACTTTATCCATCTTAAACGGATGGTGAATTGTAGCAAGATTATTTTACTCTTCGAAAGCATTTTAATGATATTTATTTGGTTTTTGGACACTTCGGGTGAATGATCCACATGAGTTTTTACAACACTTGCTGCTGTTTATCTTAAGGCCCCCAATACACGATCAAACATTTTGCGCAAACCTGATGTCGGCCAAATTTAGGCCATACACGTCAAACGTCATGTTTGCGCAAACATCAAACAGTCCTATACAGGTCAAAATGTTTGCGCAAACATTTTGACCGTGTATGGGGGCTTTTAGGTGAACTGATATCGAATTTAAATTTAAATAATTAAAATAGGTCAAAATACTATAAACGAATAAGTGATCTGCTTTTGTTTCGGCGGAAAAGGCCGGCAATAGTTCACGTTCACGGCCAATCGATCCATGAAAAATTGTTAATTAAGGATTTTTTACACTAAAACCCTAATTCACTGTCCAAAATGATTTCTCGATTTGAGTATTAAGATATCAGTTATTGTACTTAAATTAGAAGATGAAAAACGATTATATTACTACGACACCGATCTTAACATGTGTCTATACTGACATGGCTAACAGTTGTTTAACTTACACACTGATACAGACTGACTCAGATTCAGAATTCAGATGTAAAGAGAGAGGTGGGTTTATAAAATAAATAATAAAACTGGTCGGAGTGAAGCGGGTGNACACTTTGATTTCAGTCAGTAACTATTACACTTTGATTTCAGTCAGTAACTATTACACTTTGATTTCAGTCAGTAACTATTACACTTTGATTTCAGTCAGTAACTATTACACTTTGATTTCAGTCAGTAACTATTACACTTTGATTTCAGTCAGTAACTATTACACTTTGATTTCAGTCAGTAACTATTACACTTTGATTTCAGTCAGTAACTATTACACTTTGATTTCAGTCAGTAACTATTACACTTTGATTTCAGTCAGTAACTATTACACTTTGATTTCAGTCAGTAACTATTACACTTTGATTTCAGTCAGTAACTATTACACTTTGATTTCAGTCAGTAACTATTACACTTTGATTTCAGTCAGTAACTATTACACTTTGATTTCAGTCAGTAACTATTACACTTTGATTTCAGTCAGTAACTATTACACTTTGATTTCAGTCAGTAACTATTACACTTTGATTTCAGTCAGTAACTATTACACTTTGATTTCAGTCAGTAACTATTACACTTTGATTTCAGTCAGTAACTATTACACTTTGATTTCAGTCAGTAACTATTACACTTTGATTTCAGTCAGTAACTATTACACTTTGATTTCAGTCAGTAACTATTACACTTTGATTTCAGTCAGTAACTATTACACTTTGATTTCAGTCAGTAACTATTACACTTTGATTTCAGTCAGTAACTATTACACTTTGATTTCAGTCAGTAACTATTACACTTTGATTTCAGTCAGTAACTATTACACTTTGATTTCAGTCAGTAACTATTACACTTTGATTTCAGTCAGTAACTATTACACTTTGATTTCAGTCAAGCATTAATTTGCATTCTCCCAATTAATATGTACGAGTATATTTATCTCGGTCATATTATCAATATTCGTCAAATACATTTCGGAAATTAAAACAATCATTCATAAGATGTAAAAAAAATAACATGTTTGTTATCCTATTCATTAATGGTATGTGAATGAAAACCATCTTGTGAGACATCACATTGCTTTCGACAAAAACTCTACTTCATCTTATAGAGATAATCTTCGATTTTCATTTGTTTTATTTATTGTCGTTTATTTTAGTTAGTGTATTTGATCGTTTCATTTGTTTTTCTTGTAGTAATAACTGTGAACCTTCTAGTTTACAACTATGGAATGTTCTTTTGTGTAAAAAAGACGTTTTTTAATTCATAAATTTAACAGTTTCTTTTAAAATTACTTGAATGGAATGAATTATGTTAACTGATGAAGCGATAAGATAGCAGGTTATTAATTATTATATTGATAAATATCAAAAAGAGCCGTTAAGTAATGTTAAGCTACTATTAAATTCGTAGTTAATAGTTAATTGCAAATGTAAATCGTAATGACATTGACTGAATATAATGTAAATTACACTGACAGTTAACACAGGGTCAATGTTAATCTAAATAAATTGGTTTGTTTGAATCTATGCAAGTAAGTATGTGTTAATTCGACGGTACTTACCTAAATACCAGTACCGACTAACAATCACATTAGATTATACACCTGTGTAAATTTAATTACACATTTGACTTTGGAATCGATGTAAAAATAATTAATTTAAAACAATTGCATTGAAATTGAATTTATACGCTTGACACCGGTTTGAATATTGATCAATTATGAAATCCGTATAGAAATATCAATTTTTAATATTTGGTTCGATATTCATGTGTATTACACTTAAAATAACCGTAATTTATTTAAAATTATAATTAATGTTAAATTAATTTGACTTAACAACTTATTAGAGTAAAACTAAATTGACTTCTTGTATGACTTTTAGCTACTTACTATATTCGTAAATTAAAAATAAAATAAATAATAATGAATTATTTTATTTAAAATTTTAAAGTAAAAAAAATTTAAAAATAAAGTATAAAACTAATAAACTAAAATACAATACAATTATTTTTTTTTTACGAAAAAAAAACTTACGAATAAGAAGGAAATAAAAATCAAATTAAATTATTTTATCCAGTTATATGAATAAAAATGTTAAATGTTTTTTTAATAATGATTCAACTGTTACGTTCATAACTAGGTACATACTAATAACAATAATTTAAAAGAACAAATACACTTAAGGATAAATAAGAAACGTATAATAAAATATAATAAGCGTAAACACGGTAGAAAAGATATATAACAAAAATATCTCACAAAAATAAATAAACAATGAAAAAGCTTTGGAATGGCGAGAAGAATGAATAGTCGTACAAAGTTTTAGCAGAGTGTTATTGAAAAAAACAGAAGCGGGTATATATATAATAATTCAATTATGAACGATAAGATAACCGGAAAGCATTCAATCTCAGTGCCAATATGATCGCAGACCAATGTGTGCCTTTAAAATAAACCCTAAAATAGACATTCTATTTACGTCTCTCTACCCTGCCTTTTTTCCCTAAATAATATTTTATATCAAGTTTATTATTGCAATAAAAATCAAATAAATATTACTATAATTGTTATTATTATTATTGTTTTAGTTTTGTTTTTTTTAATTTGTTTTGTTTAACGTATAAATAATGTTATAATGAAATGTTGACGGTTCTGAAATAAAGTTTTAATATTATTTTTAGTGATTGTTGTTATTTTTTTCTTTTAGTGGTTTTTTTATTGAAGTTAAAAATATCTCATTAATTTTGTGATTAATTGTGGTGGATTGCATTTTTACATTGTTTAAAAAATGTATTATGTTTTCGATTTTGTTTATTATTTTGTTAAATTATTTTTTTTTTTCTTTTTAATGTGGTTTTTACAAGAAGACAGTGAAATTCCGAGGTAGGAACATTTATATATAAATTTATCTTTTTATTATTATT
>KZ652474.1:40428-59339 GCA_001010745.2 Gerris buenoi | reverse complement strand
AAAAAAAAAAAAAAAAAAAAAAAAAAAAAAAAAAAAAAAAAAAAAAAAAAAAAAAATGATGCATTCCCACTTTTGAAAGTCTATTTTCCTTTGGGGCGATTACTTGACATTGTATGACGGTCCACTTGATTCTGTTCACTGCTATATTCCCCTGCAATAAATGTATATTGAACCCAAATTTGATGTATGCAAATGTATAGGACTGCGTACTAATAGTTCTGACCTAATCTGAATAATCCCCCTAAGGCCTTTGGCCGAGATTAGATTATTATTTCTACTTAAATATAACGCCAAAAAATAATATTGATTTTATTTTCTTTTGGTAGAATCAATTAATTATATTTTTAGCATAAAATAGCCAATTTAAAAAAATAAAAATGAATTAGTAATTTTTTTTTTTTTGGCTTGTCATAAACCTCCCCTTCTTTCTTTTCCCTTTGTGGTGCGGGCCCCTAGGCGGCCGCCTATGACGCCTATGCCTAAATCCGGCCCTGATAGTAATTCTTTCCTTATTTAAATGTATACTATGAAATCTTAATGGGCCGTCTTATGGATTTTAAGTTTCTTTTTTAAATCGTCGAGAAAAATAGCCGTGATTTAGAGTGATTTAATTGCTAAGCACCTAGAAGTGATTCTAGGAGTAAGGGTGACGAGTTAAACGTAATCAGTGCAGTGCGTGTGTTAATCAGATTATTCGGGAATGTCGGAGGAGAGTTGAAACCACGCCTCCTACGTTCTTATCAATTTCCATCAACGTGATAAATGAATGGGGTGATATGAACAGGTCAAAACCCAAAGCGATAACTCGCATAATATTAATATAAACTCCCCGGTCAATCTGTTTACACCCGGAAACAAAAAATTATCTCAAAAGAGACCCAGATCTAACGACAATGAGCCTCAAATACCAGTCAGCGTTTCTCTGCTAATAAACAAAAAATAGACCGTGAAAAAATAAAAATTTGGGAGGAATTATTCAATCAAAAAAAGGAATCTTTTTTCAACGGAGGAGGATATACAAGTTCTAAAAACTCATAGCGGATCATTATTCACATTTGAAGCGAAATAAGTACTGATAATTCACATTTGAAGCGAAATAGGTACTGATAATTCACATTTGAAGCGAAATAAGTACTGATAATTCACATTTGAAGCGAAATAAGTACTGATAATTCACATTTGAAGCGAAATAAGTACGTGCGAGAATCGGCACACTCAATGATTGTGCGCAAACTAGAGGCAATGGAGAATAATCTCTGACGCTCCAATTTTGTTTTTAGAGGGCTCAAAATCACAAGGAAAGCGAGATTAGAAGAAAGTACTCTTGAATTTTGTAAAGATAAGTTGGAAATTGAAAAGGAAATATGGATTTACTGAGAGAGATTTATTGGAAAGGAAGATAATGAGATATTAATTGCTACATTCCTCAGAGACGATATTTCAACCGGAGAATCAAAGGATAAATTACTAGCTAATACTCCTATATAGTATTTAGAGGAAATACTCGCAAACTATTGGAACAGAAAGGTCCATTCTGTTCGCAATAATAAAAGATATTTTATCAAATTCAAATCACAAAGTTTCAGTAATAATCGACCAATTATGGTTTTCTTCTAAACGGCATGATTATACATGTATAATAACTAATAATAAAGATCTTTATCTACGATTGATACGAAATGTAATTGTTATATCTCTGTTTAGATACGTAGAAAGTGATTCTTTACGTACTTATATTCATTGCGCATGCGCCTTTCATAATTCCTCTTTTTTCCGCCCTAGTGCGGTAAAAAAGAAGAATTTTTCATCTTAACACATGATTTGGTTTTAATTTAACAAAACTAATTTGCTGTTTCCTTAATTAATGTAACTGTTTATATCGAGTTTTTAGTTGTAACAATGAGTGATTTATGTAATTATGACGAAAATGAGGAGAATAATACACCTCCCGAAATAATTAATTCGGCACAAAATACAACTAATGAATTAATGTAATATTTATCAAAAGAGAAATACGAACTTCATACAGGAAGTTTAATAAATATTTTTTTCTGTATTTATTATTAAAATCCAACAATCACAGATAAAGTACGGCACGCAAATCGTGCGAAAACTACATTTTGCTTTGCTCGTGTGGTTTTTACTACCCTCGCTATCGCTTGAGTGCAAACTCCACACTCGCATAAAAAATGCTACTTCCCGCACTAGACGCGTAATGTACTATTTGTGAACGGGCTTGTCTGATTTTATATATTATTTTAGAAAAATAAAATATCATCACAATATTTTAGAGACTGACATGAATTCATGCAACCGAATAAAATATTTATAGTTGGAACTGTACTGGATATATGTAATTCGTTTACTGATGAGAGCACTTCTTTTACCAACTACGATGTAATTTGCTTAAGTGAAATCTGGCTTAACCGTGAAATCGAATCGCCTCATAAACTTCTTATTTTACAGCAATACATTAGGCATTAAAAGAAAAAATCAAGAGGACCAGCGAGGCGGTTTAGCTACATTTATATTTTCAAGTCTCTCATCAAAATTTCTGGACTAGGTTCTGGAATAGGTTACTAAATTAATAATAGACAAAGATAGCTTTATGCTAATGCTCTGTATATTTTTTAAACCGGCATTCGATTTAGTATTTGTGTTAAAAAGCTTTATAGAATCAGTGGATAATTAATAAATTTCCGGAGTAAACAAAAGGATATGTAGCATACAAAACAAAAAACCTACAAACAGCAATAAATTAAGGCGATCAAACATTTTGTGCAAACATGATGTTTGCGCAAAGCTGATATCGGGCAAATTTAGGCCATTCACGTCAAACATCATGTTTGCGCAAACATCAAACAGCCCCATGCACGGTCAAAATGTTTGCGCAAACATTTTGACCTTGTATGAGGGCCTTAAGAGAACCTTTCTTCAACGTTATCATTAACAACACAATACAATTTTGGCAATGTGTGTGGAATTTTAAAAAGAAAAGGAATCAACCTTCTGGTATAAGTATGACTGATTGTGAAGTGATTTATTTGTCTCCACAACACACAGCGTAGTGAACGCTGTATGGAACGCGTAGGAACGCCGTTCCCACACTTGTTTTCCGCAGTAAAATAAAATAGCCAATTTATTGTTAAATATTATTTTAGTTAAAATGATTGAATTCAAATAATAAAACAATACTTTACAAACATTTGACATAGTTTTACGTTGATCTTAAGATCCCCATACACGATCAAACATTTTGCGCAAACATTATGTTTGCGCTAACCTGATGTCGGGCAAATTTAGGCCATACACGTCAAGCATCATTTTTGCACAAATATCAAACAGCCCTATACACGGTCAAGATGACCGTGTATGGGAGCCTTTAAATAATAATATGAAATCGCATTTAATTACGACTTTCCTTATAATTTGACAAATATATTTGGAAAATTACCAAAAGAACACATTAGTTTAATATAAAATAGAGACAAAAGATTTAATTAAAACTGGGAGAAAACAACGGTGGTACTGAGGGATTTAAAAAAAATCTAGTCCAGGATGGTATTAGTCATGAATTTATAAAAGACCAGATAACAAGGTATTTTACCTAACCCGGTTATTTAACATGATTGAAACGTCGTTCTAAAATAATACTCTAAAATCATGAACATACTTCTATTTAAAAAAGCTGTACTAAATGGGTCTAAATAATTACAGAGGATTGACTCTTGTAAATTAGTGTATAGGGAGTATTTTCACTTCATTAATCAACAATCGTTTTACATCATGGTGTGACAATTACAATCCCATCCCCGAGGTATAGCCTGGTTTGTAAAGGTTAGAGTAGCTCGGATAATATATTTTTTTCTTATTTCAGTAATTCAAAATCACCTACACCTTTCCAAAAGAAAAAGACATTTATAGATTTTAGAAAGGCGTTTGATAGAAATTCTAATCAAAGACTTCTTTTAAAACTTCAAGGAGTATAATTAAATTATAAAATACTAAGAATTATAAGGCATTTTTACTCCCGAGCATTTTACAAATTATTAGTCAATAATCAAATATTGGTTGATATCGTCTTCTGTGGTCTATTATAGGGGGAAATTATGTCACCCGTATTCAATCTTTTTACGTTTGACTTCCTCCATTCCTCGTATACTATACTGAGAAGCTAAACGTATATTGATAGGGTTAGATAATAATTCTTTTGCATGCCGACGATTTATTAATATTTGCCGATTCAACTGTTAATATAAAACACACTCTAAATCTATCGCATGATTACTGCAATGAAAATAGTCTGGAAGTGCGAACACAGCACAGATAAAACCAAAGCGATAATCTATATACATAAAATCCAAATACCACTCACTGACTGACTGACACATCACGATATCTCTGGAACCACTGGACCTATGACTATGAAATTCTGTAGGAGTGTTCCCCTTACCTCCTAGGGGCTCGCTAAGAAATGTTTTTAAAATCCGCCATCTTGATTCAATATGGCGGAAGACTATATCTCCGGAACTAATTGCACTAGACACTTGAAATTTAGAACTTAGCTTCCTTTTATGAAATTAGTAACTTTACATTAATGGTTAACCAATCGGGCATTTTGATTCAAGATGGCGGCCATACATATATAAAAGTCATCGTATTATGCATGTTCTTTATACAAATCTATAGTTTTAGTCCGATCTCCATGAAAATTTGCACACTTGACCTTCAAAGCAAGGGGAAAATCACTGTCTACATGAATATTCAAAATTTTAATTTTGGTACACAGGGGTACGGGGTACAAATGTCAAAGTAATGAATACCCTTCATGATGCATATCGTTGAAAAGCTCTTTTAGAGGACAGTAATTATTGTTATGTACAGTTTTATCATATTTCCACTTAGGAGGGGGGTAAAAAGAAGAGTATCCGTATGAGTATGTCTTTTATCCTAATTTGATGAATATTTACACACTTTTTCTTCAAAACAAGGTGAAGGTCACTGCCTACATGAGATTACGAAATTAAAATTTTGGTTCAAAGGGGTACGGGGTACAAGTAATGAATACCCTTCATCTTCATGATGCATATCGTTGAAATGCTCTTTAAGAGTACAGTAATTGTTGTTATGTACAGTTTTGTCATATTTTTATTTAGGAGGGGGAAAATTTAGGATATTTGCAAATTATCTTATCAAAGAGGAGGGGGATATAAGTAGGAAGGATAGAATCTAGATATTATCGCATAGTAAAATAATTTGTATGCTTTCCTGCTTTATAAACTTATCAAATATAAAAACACTCAGTAGCGAAGCACGGGTATCCAGCTAGTATTCGATAAAGGAAAGCTCACAAACAATAGGAAAACAATGTTATACAATGGAGATGCAGTGAATCAAGTTCTCTTTCAGCCACTCAAGAGAATGCATCTCACAGAAACCGGCATTTGAAATGTCGCATCAACACAGGCGATAAGTCGTGGTCGTTTAACAGAGACTTCGGCAAAAGCAAAAAATAGATCATTTGAAGCCAGTATCTAAAACATTCAAAGCATGAGTGGTTTCAACCATAACATACGCCAATCCAATTTGTGCGTTGCACTTTATAAATATGACCTAGAATCAGCACAAAATCATCCTTATCTATTCCTACAAATACATTTTCCTTATTATTATACGGGCAGAATTTAACTTAAAATCGCTGTCGGCTCAAATTATGAAGCAGCTTTAACCGGTTACTTAAATAACCAGGAAGAGGGTTGTATTCTTAAAGTATGTTTGAATAGACTCAAACAACATGATAAATGACCGTGAGTAGTTCAGTTAAACTGAGCGTCTCTGGCGAACAAGTTAATAGATCGAATTAGAGATATTTCAATTGATGCCCTGTTTAATGGCCACATGTATAAGTAATATTGACATTGATGCCCTGCTCAATAGCCACATTTATAAGTGATATTGACATTGATATCCTGCTCAATAGCCACATTTATTAGTGATATTGACATTCATGCCCTGCTCAATAGTCTCATTTATAAGTAATATTGACATTGATGCCCTGCTCAATAGCCACATTTATATGTGATATTGACATTGATGCCCTGCTCAATAGCCACATTGACATTACTCTTCAAACTGAACTACTAGCCTGTTATGAAAAACTATTTTCAAGCAGAGGGATCAAACAAGAATAGCAGAATCCTTATCAACATTATAAAATCTTAAACTGTTACCAAAATAATTATATGAATTATTTTAACTTTGGCCTCTTGTATGAAATGCAAAAGTTATTACAAGTTCGAAAATCAGGTTTTTACTCAGAATATCTCTCGGGGGAATAATATGCATGATTAAAACCCAAGAATTGTGTCCATTGTCCAATTTAAACACTCATGAGAGTCTTCGAAATTTATTGTTTGACTGCCCAATGTATCATTTATATAGTTGAGTAGTGTCCCAACGGCGATGACTCGCCTCGAAATGATTTGTTATTGCTAAGCTAAGGCAACCACATTTATTCCTATAAAAATGAAAGTTTGTTTTGATTTGTTTGTCTTCAAATAGATATAATAACTTAGCTAAGTAAATGTCTAAATTAATTTACTTAATTTTACTTTTGTTTTGATTTGTTGGTCTTCAAATAGATGTAATAACTTATCTAGATAAATGTCTAAATTAATTTACTTATTTTACTTTTGTTTTGATTTGTTGGTCTTCAAATAGATGTAATAACTTATCTAAATAAATGTCTAAATTAATTTACTTATTTTACTTTTGTTTTGATTTGTTGGTCTTCAAATAGATGTAATAACTTATCTAGATAAATGTCTAAATTAATTTACTTATTTTACTTTTGTTTTGATTTGTTGGTCTTCAAATAGATGTAATAACTTATCTAGATAAATGTCTAAATTAATTTACTTATTTTACTTTTGTTTTGATTTGTTGGTCTTCAAATAGATGTAATAACTTATCTAAATAAATGTCTAAATTAATTTACTTATTTTACTTTTGTTTTGATTTGTTGGTCTTCAAATAGATGTAATAACTTATCTAGATAAATGTCTAAATTAATTTACTTATTTTACTTTTGTTTTGATTTGTTGGTCTTCAAATAGATGTAATAACTTATCTAAATAAATGTCTAAATTAATTTACTTATTTTACTTTTGTTTTGATTTGTTGGTCTTCAAATAGATGTAATAACTTATCTAGATAAATGTCTAAATTAATTTACTTATTTTACTTTTGTTTTGATTTGTTGGTCTTCAAATAGATGTAATAACTTATCTAAATAAATGTCTAAATTAATTTACTTATTTTACTTTTGTTTTGATTTGTTGGTCTTCAAATAGATGTAATAACTTATCTAGATAAATGTCTAAATTAATTTACTTATTTTACTTTTGTTTTGATTTGTTGGTCTTCAAATAGATGTAATAACTTATCTAAATAAATGTCTAAATTAATTTACTTANGTTGGAAAATGTTAGAGTCTTGTATTCTCGGTGAGATACTCTGATGTATGTGTCCCTAGAAGCACCGGCTGTTTGATGTACTGCTCGATTCTCCGCGACTCAAACCTCGACAATACTCCGCGTCTTTAGTGGCGACGCTTATCTCGAGATTCGGCAATTTCTTTAAAAGCACCCGCGCCCGGGGTCCCTCCCACCGGAATCCATTTGTCACATTTAGCTACCGACACCATTTATCATTTTGAGGCCTTCTACTTTTTTTTCTCTCTCTCGTATTATTGAAGGTTTTTTTTTTTTTTTGGCGAATGTTTATAAACCTGGTTTTTTTTTGCAGCTGCTACCATCAGTACATTTTCCCCTTTTTCCATATCGTATTCACCTTTCATGCTTACGGTCTTTTTTAATATAGTATGTAAGGACGGGAAAAACATTAGGGATAAGTGAGCATGAAAAAGTACTACAGTGCTTACATTATTTTTCTGTTTAAAACAGTTCCTGCTGGATATATAAAAAAATAAATTATCCTGAAGTAACCTATTTTCAGCAAAGAAAATCTAGAGTGTCGCAAATACTTTTTAGAGTTTCGAGGTCATCTAAATCTTTAATGCTCTTGGTAGTTCGTCCGTCCGTTCGTTGGATCCCCCATTACCCGACCTATTATTGCTAGAGAGTTTAAATACGGTATACAAGTTAAACTTTTTTAAATACTGATTGAAAAAAAAAAAAATAATAATAATAATATGCAGGCCCGGATTTAGGAATTGTGCGCCCCTGTGCTATCAGTAATTTGCCGCCCCTTCCCCATCATAATTCACCACCCACTCCGTCCCAGGCAGTAACATATAACTATATAACTGATACAAAAAGGAACAAGCTATGATTTTAAAAATACACCTTTTTGGACGATTTTTCATAAAAATTCTCAAATACTTACACTTCTTACCATAAAACACCTTAAAGGAAACCCTGTGAAGAGTATCATTTGTCGTTAAATGACACCCTTCCCAGCGCTGTCCGAAAAACCCCTGGTCTTCAGCAAAATTTCAAAATTCTACGTCCCTATCACTTAACTAGTCAATTGGTGATCTCCAACAACAATCAATTTTAAAAGATTTTGTGGTAGAGAGCTACAATTAGTGTAATTCGACTATCTAAAGCGTCAAAATTCCTAGAAGTCTATAAGAAACCCGAAGCGTTGTGGTCTCGTTCGGGGAAACCTTTTTTGTATTTTTGCAAGATTTGGTTGTGATCCTGACCAAAATATTTCACGTCTGGTAACATTCAATCCACCATAATTAAAAAACTAGTCTGTTAATCTTAAACTTTAATTATACCATTTGAAAGCTTTTGAGAAACAGGAGTTTTTTCTTAAATCGCCCCACTTCTAGCATCACTAAATAAAGAATAGAAAGTTCAAGAATTTTGAGGTCAAATTTTAAAAAATCCAAATTTTCAAATATAACAGGACTTAAAAGATACTTGCAGCTGATAATTTGGAAATTGTTGTTAATTATTCCTTAGACAAATTTATCTATCTCATTTAGTTTTTTAGATATTAGGCATTTTTGAAAATTGACATGAAAAACTATAAAAATTAAATAAATCGATATCTCGAGAACTACTGAGAAATGGGCATATGCTTACTCAACATTTTTTGTTGCATTTGCATTTGACACATAGGATCCGCTAGTTTCGTTATTACATTTTATCGCTGGTCACCCTGTACACATCGTATTTTTAAAATCATATAGCTTGTTCCCTTTTGTATCAGTTATATAGTTATATGTTGCTTTATTTAGGGATGCTAGATGTGCGGCGATTTCACGAAAAACTCCAGCTTTTCATAAGCTTTCAAATGGTATAATTAAAGTTTAATGTCAACGGACTAGTTTTTTAATTATGGTAGATTGAATGTTACCGGACGTGAATTATTTTGGTCAGGATCACAACCAATTCTTGTACAAATGGAAAAAAAGGTTTCCCGAACGAAACCACATCACTTCGGGTTTCTTATAGGAAATTTGGCTACAGTGTGGGGGCGAGATTGCGACACCGGGGGGTTTGGAGGTATGGAATACCCTCCACTAAAAGAAGGGGTCCGGGGAAATTTTTTAAAATCTAGGTGAAAAATTGTGAGTTTTAAGCGTATTTGAGGCTAATTTTCTAGATAGTTGATCCCAGTGATTTTTATTTAAAATTTAAATGTTTAGTAAATAAAGTTAAAACAAAATTTTATGTCACGTTTTTAATACGTTTAGAACTTTTAACAGCATCATAGTTGGCACAAAAAAAAATTAAACAAAAACAGGGTTCAAAGCAAAATTATTAAGTTATATTTTCCAAATAAGTGGAGGGGGGGGGGGACACCCCAATAGTTTTTAATCAAATTGTTTTTTACCCTTCTTAATACTGAAAATGATCTCTCAACCGTTTGTTGCAGCGGTGCAGTTAAATATCTATTATTTTTATGTTGTATGTATATATGTGTTATTTTAATAAAGCCTTAAAAATAAAATTATAAATTTTGCCGCCCCTCAAATATTGCCGCCCTGTGCCCGAGCACAGATTAGCACCTTCCTAAATCCGGCCCTGATAATATGTAATGCTAATTTTTAGTTCACTAACTTATTATTTCAGTAATTATAGGTGTTATGTTCTGGGTTACAACACTTGTGTTCCACTGATTACCAGTATTTTGAATAAAAGCTGGCTGTATTAATTTAAAATTCGAAGTTCGCCTTTTTCGGCATTACAATATAAGCTATTTTATGAATTTAAAGCCCCAGTTTGTTTGAGTTTGAGTTCTCAAGCGTATTTCCCTAAGATAAATTCATTAAAAGGATATCTTTTAAGTGAGGCGAATGATATCGGTTCGGAGTGCGGGTTTTATTTCTGGTCGGGTTTTGACTGTCATCGAAAGCGAAGTTGTGAGGAGACCGACAAGTGGATACGAAGGGAAGAGTGGAGGCAAGATGTGGGATTACCTTGCATACCTGTGTAGCCGCGTCGAGTGCACTCTCGGCTCTCGGCTGGGGGAACAGGTTTCTCTCGTCTGGACCCAGGCTCTACCCTTGACATGAACCCACGTACCTCGACTTCCTACCCGCCTTGCCAACTGTTCTATCCCGCGTAGACAACTCTCTGCCACGCGTTCTTCCAACAAATCCAACCTATCCTTTTAAAATACCCGCATTCTTAGACGAGACTTTTTTCTTTAACTACTCTATACCTGTAGAGTATCTTAAATGAGCGGATCCTATCGTTGTATTCAATTAAATTGACGATATCGGTGTGGGCGAAAATATCTCTTTGTCAAATAAGATAAACAAATTGTATGTATTGTTATTTTCAGTTTTTTTTTGCGCTTTAAGTACACCTACAAATACAAATAATAGTATACTTTCAACATAGTTATTTACTACCTTTAAACCAAATATATTGTGAGGACAACAATTAAAAACTGTTTAAAGTATTAAAATATGTTACGATGTGCATGTGTGGGTACATTTTAATATCGAACTTTTTTATACGTAAAATAAATTTTGAATAGTATCTTAAAGAAATACTTTTTTCTTGTATAGCCGAAATTTGGACCGGTCTACTCTTGTACGATTTTAAGAAATTATACTTTCTGGGTACGGGGTACATTTTTATCAAAAAGTAATACTATAAATCTTCGTTTAAGAACAAGCAGGAGATTTTATGAAGAGTGACTTTTCTTCGAAAATTGAAATTTTTTTGAATTTACACGTATAGGCAACTCAATCCCGTGGTTCGAGTCCCAGTGCTGGACTCTATTTTTCTCTGTCTATTTCCCATTGTTAATAATAATTATAATTTGATTTAATTTAAAATTTAAACTTTCTGTAGTATGAATACTACCAAAAACTTAAAAAATGAATTTCTAATTGATTGTACAAGGTACAGGTACTAATCGGGTACTTTATAATTATAAGCGTTAATTCTCGGTATAGTTATCTTGTAAATTTCGACTTCTAGATTTGTAGAAAATTTAAAGCTTTATTCGGGACTAAATATAGTTATAGACAGAGGAAAATTGTTCTCCAGTATAGCTTAGTTGGTCAGAGCACTGTAACGGAAATATAGAGGCCCGTGGTTCGAGTCCCGGTGCTAGAGTCTATAGCTTAGTTGGTCAGAGCACTGTAACGGAAATATAGAGGACCGTGGTTCGAGTCCCGGTGCTGGAGTCTATTTTTCTCTGTCCCTTTCCCATTGTTAATAATACATAATTATAATTTGATTTAAACGAAAGAAACTACTTAAAATATACTTCTACAACACGAAATAGCAATCTAGAGATATTATTATTTTTATATTTCGGATAATAAATCTCAGTAATAAACTGCAAAGTAATACTGATATTTATATGATAGTAAAAACAATACCTAAGGTGTTTATTTACAGAGCTATAATAAACGACGATTAATATTTATTTATCATTATGATCTTACCGTACATTCACAATGTCATTGATGTCATTACTGTCTATTGATACCGACATTTATGTTTCGTTTTTATTTATAGTTTTATTTTTATTTTTATTTTTTTTAAATCTAAATTTCCAAATGATATAATTATGTATTACTGAAGATAGTCAAAAGACGGAAACAATCGTCTAATTGTTATAGTATATTATGTAAAATGTGGTTAGAAGAATATGTATTTTAGATTGAACATCTTGTGTTTTATTTCATCTGTTAGATTACCACAAAACATCGGTCAATGGTAATAAGTAATAAGTCTGTACGGCGAGGTCGAATCACTTGTTCAAACTAGAGTTGGGACATCGATATCGTTATATCGCACCAAGAAATATCGATATATTATATCGTTGTTGATCTTTTTAATATTCTCCTGAAAAAAACCTTGAAAAGATGATTTTAGAACAAAAAACCTTCTCAGGAGACAGAAAAGGGTCGACTTCGTTAGGAAAAAATCGTCGACTTTTTTTGTTTGTCGTCGGGTTGGATTGTAGGTTTTCGATGTCGATATTTTCTTTGGATATCCCATCCCTAGTTGGAACCTAGCAATCAGACCACATTGGACCCATTTTACTAACCACGTGATGGAGAGTTCTAGCCACTTCTCACATCATACATGTTCATAGTTCCACCGAAACGGGTGTGGTCATGAGCGAGCTATTGAATCTGAGAGTATTGCGTAGAGGAAGAGAAACCCTTGGGATGCCCTCACCCTGCTCCGTCCTCAATTCATAGATACAGATACAAATCAGAGCATCATGACACGGGATCGAACCAACGACCTTCATTTGCCTTGACTTATTGATAACTTGGCGGGTGTTCTGAGCTCCACGGCCACGCTGGATCTCTTGTTGGGAACCAGCGGATTGACATTAGAGTCATTAATATTTGACTTGTTCTAGTACAACATGGACCTATTTGCTCTAGCTAATCGGTTTCACTATTACACTAGTTCATTATTACTTTCTCCTACCATGCTGTAAATTTCCATCCGCTTTAATAAAATTATGTAAAATATATAAAATTTTAATAAAAAGTTTAATGAGCTTTCGTTTTGTAGACTATTAATGTTTCCTCGGCAAGATGCATGCTCTATAAAGGTACTCAAAAGCGTTACTAGGCATCGCGTGGCTCTATCATTAAAGCGAGCGTATTGCAATGAACTGAATTTTAAAATTAATTCATGATGAATGTCATAGTAGAAGATAGGTGGAAGAGAGTTGTGTGGAGTAGAGTGGGGTTACTGGGTACAAAGCTTTACTTCCTAAACAAACCTATACACTATACACTACTCGAGTATAAGAACCTTAACCACCCCCAGTAGCTTTAAACAATTATTATAAAATGTATCACTTCATTACTCAAATACTACTGCTTGTATCAAGTTGAAATTTTACATACTTGTTTCAATTGTACTTTAGACGATGCATATGAATTTTTATTAAAATCGTTACGTTAGAACGTAAGATATCGGTAAAAAGGTTGTTTTCTCTATTTTAAACGTTTAGGTCCGCTTTAATAGTTTTAGCGATCTTTATTAATTCATAGCGGTGTCGTTGTTGGTTTTACTAAAAAATGTTATTTGAAAAAAATGTTCGTCTCATCGAATAGGTGATGATAGAATTTTTTCCCGTCCAGAAATTCCAATTTTAAATTTCAAGCTCACGTTTACGCGAGCATTGCGCGCGAACTATTGGTCGGATCACGCTGTCCAACGAACTTAGCCTGAGTAAGAGGAACATGTATACCAAATTTTAACTCAATCGGGTGTCGGACTTTTACTCAAGTTATCGTCGGACACGTAAACGTTACACACAGACAGACAGACAGACAATATGCATATTTCGTTGAATGTAAGAAGCTCGCTTACGCTCGCTTTAATTAAGATTTCATTTTCTTCTTTTTTCGGGCTAACTTTATTTAAACATTTTATAATTTTTTTTTTCATTAACAGCCTAATATTTGGAAAAATTTAATATCTCTGAGAAACTAATTAATGTGTCAGGTTGTGCTTATACCACTCACTTTTATAAAGAAAACAATTACCTTTTTACCTCACTGTATTTTACTGATACGAGTATAAGCTTACGGTTAGAGAGAATTTAACTTGTATCGGTTTAATACTTCGTAATACACGAAATACACATTGTGTAGTGTATTTAAGTTCTCAAAATGATAATATATAAATTACAAATACCTGTCAGACCACTGATGGATGCCCAGAATACTTGAAATAAAATAATTATTTTTCCGGGTAAACCTCTAGTGAGGTTAGAGGTGGTGCCCCTCCCTCCCCCCCAAAAAAAACTGGTCGCAGACTTACCTTAGATTTCTCTTTCTTCAGAGAGCCAGCGTGGCCGTGTGGGTTAAATTACTTACCACGTCTGCTCGGCCATCACTGAGTCAGGAACAGTACGAGATGAGGTTCGATTCCTCGCTGTGACACTCTGATTTATATGGCTCACTATTGATCACGTCATACTCGCTTCGGCGGTACAATGTACAGAGGTATGATATGTGAAGTGGCTGGATCTCTCAACCACGGGTATAGTAAAAATTCGTCCGTCCCGTCTGGTACTGATACTGGTACTAGGATCTTACTACTACTACTACTACTTCAGATTTACTTATTTTATTAGTTTTTTTGTGACAACACGTAATTTCTGATTCAAGTTCATCAAAGTAAAACAGTATTTTAATTGAACTAACTTGAAAAGTGGAATATTCATTATTTTTTTAACACGAGTAAATATAACACGTAATTTGTGTCGTAGGAAGTATTGATTATTGGATTGAGCCATAAAATTATTTTAAGTACAAAATTAATAGGCTTCCCTTAATTTAAATGTAAACACAGCTGCTCAGCTCGCAGATTGGTTAGGGATTTCGTAAAATCATAAGGATCCATTTTTACTTGTATACTATGACTGTCCTGTACTAATTGTGTTTAATTCAGGGAAGCTTCTCCTCCTCTTTCTCTTTCATTCCATGAACTCTCGTTTAACTCGGATGATTTAAAAACGGAAAAATCCTAAACCGCAATATTTTTTTCATTGTTAATATATTTAAATTTTAATAGTAGAGAATCGATAAATAATATAAAATCATAACCAAATTGGATATTAGTCTTAAATTTGTTTAATAAATACGCCTGACTTGCCGAGACCTTATTCGGAGATTTAAAAGAAGAAACAAACTTTTAATCCGATTGAAAATTAGTAATTTTTATGAGTGAAAACGCGCCTTAGAATCCCGGATGTATTGATTTTGTTAAAGTTATTTCAATTGCCGGTAGTTGTCAACACTTTAATTGCCATTACTAGGGGATAGCAAGTTTCTATATTAGATAGAAATCCCTGTAAGGAGTTACGGCTTCGTCTCGACGAGAAATCATATCGAGTCTTGGGATTTCCTGTGTCGACCGCAGTTAAGGGTCTGTTACTCGACACCTTACCTTATGGCGAAGGCGGTTCTCTTCTGACATGGTGTGCTTCTTCCATCGTCGCTTTGTTCATTCGACTGAATGACTCAAGACGCTTTGAGTAAACATAACCGTAAAACCAGTTAGTCAGTAGCAGTCAGGTTGCGGTTATTGGTCGGTAATTTTTAACGACTTAGTTACATGCTTAACATGTAAAATAGCTGTCGTCGAACCCAAATCATTCGAGACTGTGTCATCCGAGGTAATCTTTCAGGACGGGAAAAAATTCTGACTTCATATATTCAATGAGACTACCAATTTTTATAAATATTTTTTTTTGTAAAATCAACACCGACTATGAAGTGTTAAAGATAGCGAAAGCGAACCTAAACGTTTAAAGTAGAGAAAACGACGTTTTTACCGATATCTTACGTTCTAAAGTAACGATTTTAATAAAAATTCATACACATCGTGTAAAGTACCTACTATTAAAAAATGTATGTTAAATTTCAACCTGATACAAGCAGACGTTTTCGCGTAGTAAAGTGTTATATTTTATAATATATTAAATGCAATAGTAAATATGCCTGCAAAATCTGAGGGAACAGTCGTGTTCCTTCACTACAAGCATCTGCTCTAACTATAAACTCATCATGATTAATTTTTTTAATATACAATACATTATTTATTGCAAGACGCTCGTTTCAATGATAATAAAAAGTTTTGCCTTAACTCCGCTATGTACAAACAGTTAGTTACTTTTAATATTGTCTCTTTTCTAACTCCGACATGTATAAGTTAATTTTATAATTTATATTTAATAAAAAGCGTAAGGAACTTTGTTCCTTCCGGGTATCCCGTGACACCACACGTACCCAAAAAAAATCGGTATTTGTTAGCAAACGCAATGATTCGTCTAGTCGAATAGTGTATTTGCAACATTATAAAATACAGTTGATTTTCTTTTTGAAATCTTAACATTTGTCTTAGAACACTGGTATATGAGAAAGTTTGTCTGAGTTGTCTCGGACCGTTTTTTTTTTATTTTGGATGTGCGTCGAAAGTGAGCCCTCTAGACCAGCTTTTCTCGATAGCTAATTCGGCTAATTTAGCTAGTTAATTCGGGATTAGGTATCGATATTGTCGGGTGAAAGTATTCTTCTGTGTAGCTTAACTGGCTAGAGCACCCGCACACTGGAAATGAGGGGGAGGTCCGTGGTTCGAATCCCGGCGCAGAAGTCTATTTTTCTCTGACTGTCTCCCTTTGTAAATAGTAATTATAATTTGATTTAAATTAAAATTTAAACGTTCCGTAGTATGAGTACTACCAAAAACTTAAAAATTGAATTTCTATAAATTATCTCTTAACATTTTCGCGACCCTTCCGTGAATATATTGTATACATATTGTATATATATATAAGGATTGCAGTGATATACATGGTGCCAAGAGCCTAAATTCTACTAAAATCATTACTGGATTAGGGGGGTGGGACTGTAGCTGATTTATTAAAAAAATACTAAGCTCACTCATCATTTTAATTAAGTTAATGGCACTGCTTGATATGTTTATTTTTGTATCAGTTTTGTATTATATAAAGCGCCTTGCTGAACTCATGTTGGCGGACTGATGACTCTTTGTCTGATATTTAAAGAAAAGAGATAAAAGCTTCTAGAAAGTTTTATTACTCCTCGTTGCAATACCCCTTATTCTGTCGCTTTATTTTTATCAACCTTTCAAGTATTCGTTCTTATCTTTTCCTAAACAACATTCCTTTAATCTTATGAATTTATTTATGTATTTTTGTATACTATTTTCTTTGGTATCTTCAGGGGTATTATTAAATAAAAAAAAGCATATACATTTGCTTTGCTTTCTATATTCATTTATTCTGTAATATTTCGTCTCTCAGTTTGATACATTTTCAAATCTACATATTGCATGTTAGTAAATTTGTTTGTTTTTAAATTTACAAAATCAAGCCATTAAATAAATGACTAAACTCATCACTTTATATAATGTAAACAAATTTAAGATTTAACCAAGGCATGATCATGCCGTGCTCTTTGATTCATGACTGTATAATTTTTTTGTTAAATTAAATTTATTTATTTTAATTGAACGCCGTGATGCTCCGATTTAAATAGCTCACTAATGATCACAACATACTCGCTTCGGTGGTACAATGTATAGGTATGATGTGTGAAGTGGCTGGAACTCTCTACCGGAATGGTAAAATGGGCCTAGAAAGATGGCCTAATTGGTAGGTGACACGAACCTCTTGTCACCTACCAATTAGGCCATCTTTTAGACCCATCCTACCCGTCTACTAATTGTACTAGGACCTTTCAAACTATGTACTACAGTGTGTTTAATTTAAAATATTTTTCGAATTCGAGACCCTTATATATTTTTCTTGTGACCATAAGGTTGGGAAACGCAGCTCTAGATGACTCTCCCAGAGTGAATGATCCTTGATGACACATTTTCCGGATGCCCGTATGTGTTTGAATATCGCTGTTCTCGTTTGGTTGAATATAAAGGGTCGAAATATATGTCTCCCTCGAGAAACAATGCAAGAATTATACGTGTGGCTTCTGACTTAATCTCACTTGCACTAATTAACGGATTAAATAATGCAGATAATTGGATTGTTGACAGTCGCCATGCTAGAAGATATCGGTGGGTAACACCACGGTTTACAAGAGATTGTCTGGGAGCTTCGTCAAGCCTGTTAGGAGAATGGGAACGAACAAGAATCGATTTGACAATTTGCTCGAAAAAGTAACTCGGTTTACTGAACAAAGATACACTTGGTGTACCGAGACGCTTTGAACCCAAAATAAAACTTCACTGGAGATAATGTGGGTACATTAAACTCTGTAGCATTCTGTTCCCGGAAGAATCTACAAAACCCAAATAATTAAATTCTTACTTGGTACACATTACTTGACACACATTCTTGGGACTTGGCTCTATACATGAAATAGAAATACGGTTATATCAAAATACCTGTTATAACATTATCAATTAAAAATTTCTAGATTTCTATTTTTAATTCCTATACCTATTGTATTAAAATCTTAAGGCCATACACGATCAAATATTTTGCGCAAACATCACGTCGGCAAATTTAGGCCATACACGTCAAACATCATGCTTGCTTTTTATTTATATACATTTATAGTATGAATAATTAAATAAAAAAAAAACTATTAACAACCTTAAGGAAAAATAAAAATAATAATAATCCTGAATTAAAAAGGAAAAATAAATAATTGAAAAAAAAAAAAATTTACAATTGTAACCCTCCTCCTAACGGCTTCTATAGCCCTGGAGTAGGCTTATCAAGATATTAGATGTAAGGCGGATGTATGATTTTTTTGTTAATAAAGCCATTATTATTATTATTATTATTAGTAATCAGCACCCCAAAAAACATGAAGGAGCAAAAAATCATAAATACTCCAGAATTTGTTTTAAAACACTCCTTTTTAGCACCTAATGACTGGACTA
>KZ652474.1:0-25648 GCA_001010745.2 Gerris buenoi | reverse complement strand
AAAAATTTTTTTTTTTTTTTTTTTTTTTGTTTAACTACCGTTTCTAGTGCTTTAACCACTTCTAGTTCTTTTAGATCGAAAGACAAGTGTATAAATATAACCAAAAGAAAAAAAATGAACAAATCTTTGCAGAGCATTCAAACATTATCGTGGTTCAGCTATTTATAGCTTACCTCAAGCTATAAATAGCTGATAGTGAAGTTCTCATTTCATGCTCTGCTTTGCATGCATTTTTTAAAAATAAACCGTTTAGAATATTAATAAGCTTATTTAAAATAAACTTATTCGCGAAAATAATCAATGAACTTAGCTGTCATTCCTATAAGCTAAAATACTTTTAACGATAAGTTCCACGCTCCATTAAAATGATTTTGAGAATTACTCTTAAAAAAAAAAAAAAAAATGTTACAATTATCGCTTATTTTAAGATTTGTGAATAAATAACTCTTTTACCTTTGATATATTTTGCATATGAGATATATATTCTTCGTAGACTCGGGATCTTTCACTGTCAAATTGAACTACTGATGACTGATGTGTCGGTATAAAATATCCTTATAAAATATTCCTTGCACAGTTAACGGATGACACTCTTCACTGACTCAATACTGTCATTTATGTTTATTGGACATCGCTGTAGATTGTAGATACGGTTACTATGAAGGAAGGAATAGGTGTTGAATTCATGGCCCTTTGATAGGCTCCCAGATACGAGCTTGTGCTTGCATGAATCAATTATATTATATGGAACATCACATACTTTATGGGGGGTGTGGATTTTTGAATGAATATCAAGTTAATACTCGAAGTAAATATATACAGCAAAATTCCTTCACAATATGTATATGTTGTTGGTTGTATTATACATTTAAATAAGTACACTCGTTTCTAGTAGTCTGTGTTGAATAAAAAATTAATAATAATAAAAAAAAAACAAAAAAAAACGAGTTACTTTATTTATCAACAATTCTATTGGCTTTATTTCGGCAGTGAGAAGAATAAATTCATAGCATAAGATTAGTATTTTAACTATTGAAATTTAATTTATAAGGAATGTTGTAGAGTTATTATTGGGGTCTTATAGTTTTTTTAATAACATTATTTTCAGTTTAAATATCAGTCCGAGACAACTAAGACTAATTTTCTCATATATAAGTTCATAATTACTTTGCCCAGTTTTTTGTATTTATTAGTTTTCAAAATGGAAATTGAATTTGGAGCCAAAATTAATTTCTCGATTTCACCTCAGAGAATGATATTTCTGAACATGTATGCCATCTTTCGTCCAAATCGGCCCAGTATTTTAGGCTCCAGTCGTCTTCGCTGACAGAAGATAGACAGAAATTGTTTTAAGGCCCCCATACACGATCAAAATGTTTGCGCAAACATTTTGACCGTGTATGGGGCTGTTTGACCGATTTTTGACTGTTTGTGCAAACATTTTGAAGACAATCCGTCGAGACTGAAAGTTTTGTGCAAACCTTATGTTTGCGCAAAATGTTTGACCGTGTATGGGGGCCTTAAAAGCCATTTTTTTGGACTCAGTGGACTTCAAAACGTGTAAATCCATCAAAATATCAAAATTGAATCTTCGCGCTATAGCAATACTTTCTTTATATGAGAAAGTAAAAATAATTTTGTTTTCTTATAAACACATGCCAAGTCTGACAGCCGAACTTTAATTGCTGTTTTTATTATTCCCCGATCTTTTTTATATTATTACGTTCTTATAAGAACTAGCTGATACTCTCGAAGTTCTTGATCTATTAATGTCTTTTATCTACCAGATATTTTTAATTTACAAGTTTACTGAGAGAAGGAAACGATTGTAAACGTAATTGCTGATTTATAAAGGTAATAGGGCTGAGGTAGACATCTGTTGGTGACAAGTGAGATCTAGCCCCTCGGTCGGTTACCTTTTAGAACTAGTCTGCAAACAGGACTAGCAAAGCTCCTTACTAGTGCCGGTACTCTACTAGTGCCTCGACCGTTGTATCTGCAAACGCTCGTGGGAGGGACAGATAATTCCACAAGCTTTGTCTAGTCCAAAGCTACTCGGTTGTGGTAAATTGCGTAACGTCTGTTTTGGATTGGAGTGCCGAAGCATGGCTTCAATTCTAGCCTATTCACTAACAGCTTCTATTAGCCAGAATCCTTTATCTACTTGCCTACCCACTAGCGACCTAATTAGAACCGCTTTTAAATGTCCACCTCTTTTTTTTTTCAATTGCTATCGGTAGGTCGAAGTCGGTAGGGTGTATTAGAAAACGTTTCAGAGCATTCCTTCTAGATAGTACAATTAGAAGATAGTCGGTCTTTGATGAGACCCGGACCGAATTCAGGAAAGTGAGAATTGGTCCACTTGCAAGGGACCGAATTCAGGAAAGTGAGAATTGGTCCACTTGCAAGGCTTCCTTGTATCTATTTTAATTAAAATAATGTTTTTTAACAAATACATAAGAAATCAGGAGAGTTAGGATAGGCCTCTTGCAAGGCTTGCTTATATCCATTTTAATTAAAATAATTATTGGTAACAAATATGTACATAAGAATTCTGGAGAGTGAGATTGGTCTACTTGCAAGGCTTGCTTACATCCATTTGAATTAAAATAATATTTTTTACGTTTTTGGTAGTATTCATACTACGGAAAGATTAAATTTTAATTTAAATCAAATTATAATTATTATTAACTACAGGAAACAGACAGAGAAAAATAGACTCCAGCGCCGGGATTTGAACCACGGGCCTCCTCTATATTTTCAGTATTGTGCTCTACCAATATACCACCAATATCTTTTAGCTCTAACCAATATTTTTTAATAAATACATAAAAAATCATAATATTAAAAATAGGTCCACTTGCAATGTTTGCTTGTCTATCTTAATAGTTATTTACCTGAAACAAATATTTCACTTTTTCATCAGAGTCTCGATCATCCGACCTCTGATCCAGCCGGCAAACGCGCTAATCATTGTGCCACGAAAGTAGATTACTTTCAATACAGAGAATTGGTATATATATAGTAAGTGTAATATTATATACGAGTGTTGATTAAGGAGACAGATTTTGTTAAAGGTTTTTTATAAAAACGATCTATTTAAATGACAATACAATTTAGGCTTCGTTGGTTGACAAAAACTCTGCAAATTCATCCAAAAATCTTCTATTTATTTTCTTGTACTTGTTTAAGTATTTTTTCTAGTAAAACTCTTCGAAGAAATATCCTTAAATCGGAACATTCTCCCCCGGGAACACCTGGAGTTTACACCAAATTAATTAAGATTCTTCAACAAAAAATATTAAACTTCGCAAAAGGAACAAACAAAAATCATAAATTAATAGATGTAACCGCAACAAAACAAAATAATTAATTTCCCTCTAGTTCTTGGTAATTGTTTAATTCTAGAGGGTAAATTTTCTGTACTGGACGTAAAACATGTCCAGTAGCTGTTCTCAGCCGGACTAAGCGAACCTGTCCATCCTGTCCTTGGAGTAGCTCTTCTATGACAGCTAAAGGCCAGTCCAACCTCTTAGTATTTTCAGTACCTATGAGCACAACTTCACCAACTTTTACGGTTCTTATTTTTTGTCTTTTGTTCTGTAGTTTAAGCTGTCCTAGGTACTCGGTTCGGAACCTCCGTTTTAGTGAGTCGCTTACAGTTTGTCGATATTTAATTCTAGGAAGTTTTGTTTGTTTCTCTAAAGTTAATGGTTTTGCCGTCTGTAAATGTTTTGATTTGTCAGTGTCAACTAATTTGTCAATTTTTATTTTTATTAAATTAAATTTAGTTTTACAATCGTTTGATGAATCTATTTCCTCCACTAATTCTGTTTCGTCAGTTGTCATGTCATTTAATAATAAATCAAAAATCTGTCTGTCAATGTTAACTATAGATTTAAGTCTCGACTCGAGTTCCGAGAGGTCCGATAATACCTGAGCCGTAGTCACAACCTCTGTCCTCAGAAGTTCCTCCAGGGCGTTGTACTTCTTTGTGAACGAACTTCTAAACGCTTTTCGAGACTTCCTCAGTTTGGTACATTCTTCGCTGTTAGCCGCCATTGTTTCTTCTTTCCAGGTTCTTCACGGCACCACTAATGTTGATTAAGGAGCCAGATTTTGTTAAAGGTTTTTAGAAAAACGATCTATTTAAATGACAATACAATTTAGGCTTCGCTGGTTGACAAAAAAACTCTGCAAATTCATCCAAAAATCATCTATTTATTTTCTTGTACTTGTTCAAGTATTTTTTCTAGTAAACCTCTTCGAAGAAGTATCTCTAAATCGGAACAACGAGTATCTTTTATATAATCGAGTTTGTGTCCCGACGACGGCGACTCACCTCTAAATGATTTATAACGTTAAAAATTGATAAGCTATAAGCTGGGTTTGAACCAGTGACCTCCAGCACATGAAGCATAAACTCTACCTCTACCACTGAGCCATCCCACTGTACTGAATCTCTTTGCATAAAACTTAATATTTAAACAGTAAATATCTATTTAAATATTTTAATTATAACTTATCTCTCAGCTCTTTTTTTCAACCATATTTATTCTGCCCGTTGCCACGGGCTTAATGGCTAGTATTATAATAATATAATATACATATGTATATGTATAAATGTTTTCATGTTTTTTCTTCATTATTCGCTAAAATGTTATGAAAATATTTTAATAATTGAAATTATATTTCTTTGAGAAGTTCTCTGATTGCGGCGACATTGTAAGCTCTTGTTTATAAAAATATGTATGTTGCGTATTCAATATGCAATACTTAAATAAGGTTTATTGTGCTATTTCATTATTAATTGTATAATTAATATCAATTCTAGTGTGTTCATTATTTTGGCAACCAACAAATCCTCATTTTAATGAACATAACATATTATATAAGTGGAGCAATTTCATTTTATATTCGAGTAAAATTGAGTTACGTGCTTCTTCTAGGAACGATTTTAACTCTTAATTATAAACGACTAATTTATATTATTTTATGTATGAAGGAACATTAAATCAACTATAATAAATTTCCAAAATTTAACAAAAAATATATTACAATAGACTAATAGAAAAATATGTTTACAGATACCCGATAAGAGTGAACATAGGAACCTGACTTATCCTCTTCGTTCAAGGTAATATTTGCTGCATTATCATTTTTTTACGGATTTTTGAAAATCTAAAACCTTTGTGTTGTTTATTTAGCACAAAAGAATTTTGTTATAGGTTTTAATGACTTTTTAAGCTTAATGTAGGTTATTGTTTGAGCATTAGTTTAGCTATATTAATGTTGAAATTGTGGTATTATAACAAATTAACTAGTAAACTGAGAAAAAACAGTTTTCAAATCAAGTAATCCTAATCTAATTAGTTTTTGTTTTCTTAATTTGGCCGACAAAAACGCAATTGGTACACTTGATTTCTTGTTTTTTTTTTTTTTTGTGTGTATAACTAATTATAAATCTAAAATGAAGTAAATTTAATTATGGATTACTATAAATAGAAGTTACATACAGTGTTTTTCCTTGCTCCATTTAATGCATTTAATGTTAGACTTAAGTGGCCTAGTTAACAGTTTTCCTTCATATAACTAGACCAGTGGTGAAATCATCATTTTTTACATTAATTGCTAGATGTCAATGGCCTAGTCAATATTTTCCCTACATTTAATGTTAGACGTCAGTGGCTAGTCAACATATTCCCTACTGTTAATGTTGGACTTCAGTGGCCTAATTAACATTCTTCCTTCATACTATAATGCTAGACTTAAGTGGCCTGGTTAACAGTTTTCCTTCTTATAATGTTAGACTTCAGTGGTCTGGTTAACCGATTTCCTTCATATAATGTTAGAATTCATTCACAAAGTCAACATTTTCCCTACATTTAATGCTAGATGTCAGTGGCCTAGTCAACATTTTCCCTACATTTAATGCTAGATGTCAGTGGCCTAGTCAACATTATCCCTACATTTACTGCTAGCATTTATTGCTAGATGTCAGTGGCCTAGTCAACATTTTCCCTACATTTAATGCTAGATGTCAGTGGCCTAGTTAACATTTTCCCTACATTTACTGCTTGATGTCAGTGGCCTAGTCAACATTATCCCTACATTTAATGCTTGATGTCAGTGGATGTAATGATTTTCCCTACATTTACTGCTAGATGTCAGTGGCCTAGTTAACATTTTCCCTACATTTAATGCTAGATGTCAGTGGCCTAGTCAACATTATCCCTACATTTACTGCTTGATGTCAGTGGCCTAGTCAACATTTTCCCTACATTTACTGCTAGATGTCAGTGGCATAGTCAACATTTTCCCTACATTTACTGCTTGATGTCAGTGGCCTAGTCATCATTTTCCCTACATTTATTGCTAGATATCAGTGGCCTAGTCAACATTTTCCCTACATTTATTGCTAGACTTGAGTGGCTTGGTTAACATTTTTTTCTTTCTTAATGTTAGGCTTGAACGGCCTAGTTTGTCATTTTTGCATTAATGCTACTTAATCATTGAAAAAGTAGTCCTTTTTGGGTCGTTTATTATAAGGGTTAGAATAAGGTAGGGGGACATAAAAAGGGAGTGAACTTAGAGGGATAAAAAACTTAAGTAGACCATAAAAATTAATTGGAAAACAGTGGCAATGTCCGAATTACACTGTATCTCAACAGAGTACCAAGTGGTTAATAGGGGTAAACAAACTCGCTAGCATCTTACTTTTCTGCAAAAGTTACAGAATAACTCTTCCTCGTTTTGTTTAATCATCGTTATCATTATCCTTGTAGGTAAATAAAGAATGACAAAAAGCACTGGTATTTTTTTTAATGACGAATAAACTTTGCAGGTGTATATATACATATATATATATATATGTATGTATAAATATTTGTTGGACTATAATTCTTAACTTAAGTACATAAGACAATGTCTTAAGGGTTGGAGGGAATATTACAAAAACTTATGCTTGCTGTTTTTGTTTTTATTGTTTCTTTATTTACTTCGTTGCCATAAATTCTTGTTGGGTTAACATCACTTGTTGCTCCCTTGCTTTTTCTTTGTCTTTTTTTCTCGATATTCCTTCGTGTTCGTGATTTCTTAACATTTTAAAGATAATGAATCCATAATTCCGCCATTATAAGAGGAGACCTGACACATTTGTTTTAATTCACTTTGTAAAATAGAGAAAAAAAATAAGATGTTTCCCATTTTTTTCAGTGAACCTCTCCCCCTCCCCTTCCTGTTGTAGAAGCTCTTCTATTCCATTTTTCTTCCAATTACGATCCTATACAAATGAGAACGCTTAGCAGTGCTTTACCCCCGGTAGGGTGAAAAACGTGCCATAGAAATTAATTTAAGATTGTCAGGTTATCTCCTTGTCCTCACCAACATTGCGCCCTCCTTGTATTTTCGATTTAGCTAATGTAGCTGAAAAAACGTGAAAAGCAGTGTCACTTATCACTCTATCACGCAACTTCTAATTCTTCTCTATCATCATATTCAAAACCATCATTTTCAAGTATATTTCAATAACGACATTTGACAAAACTTTTTAATGTCCGCTAAATTATAATACATAATAATAAGTAATAAGTATGTTTTTTCCACCATTAATGTAACATTAAGTATAATTAAATAAAAAAAAAAGAAAAGATTTATGTTGTTATAATGTAATGGTGAGGACTTTGAATAGCGTGTCTATATGTTCACCCAGTCATCCCGCCTCTAAATAAGTTGCCAATACAAATCCTGCTTAAATTAAATTATTAAGATTATTTACTTACTTTATTTAAACAATTTCTCTAATATTTAAGTTAATTTATTGTTGTTTTTTTTGTCTTGTTCATTGTTTGGGCATGTTTCAATTTCTGTCACTAGATGTTGTTTCAGTCTATGTTTAAAAGATTTAATAGTTTTTGTTTGTTGAAGTGGTTTAGGCAATTGGTTGTAATTAGTCGGTCCTAGGTAAGTAGCACGACTTTGTTTCTTGTTTGTGTGACATTTTGGAATTTTGGATATGGAATATGAATCTAGGAAATGAGGGGAATCGTGACTAGTCTGTGTAGTCCTAGGTAATTTTAAATTTTCTAATGATTTCTTGGTTTGAGAGGGAGATGATGTTATTTCAAATTAGAATTTGTAGTTTTTAGGGAAATAATTATTGCCTTGGGAAAAGGGAAGAGTCGTCTCCACTAGTATATTCTAGTTGATGATTATAGTGATATTGAAATGTTTGCTTATTTCAAGTTATTTTACGTATATCCTGTGAATGTATGTTGTCTCTGGAGGGTTAAATAAGGAGTCAAGAGGTAAAATATTAAATTTTGAAAAGAGTTGTGCAATGGTATACAGAACTGATAAGAGGCCCTGTATTTTTTGTAATAGTGTGATGTCTTGAGCAAAGTTGGTCGTGCAGTTTCATGCTTTGTTGAATACTTCCTCCAAGGTTGTGCCACTAAAATATAATAGTATGCTATCTACAAAGGAAATGATATCCGAGTAAGTGTTTGTTCAGTTAAGAAAACTATTGACATAGATTAGAAAAAGCCAAGGAGCTGTAACAGTTCCTTGTGGCGCTCCTTAGTGCTACTTCTATTCATACATATACAAACTGATTTTTAGGGTTTCGTAGATCATCATCGATACCCTTATTAGATGATGTTATTGTACTTAACTACTAGTGATCAACTAGTCTTTTTTTGAGCATTTTTCTATAATCTTAGATACATTAGATAGCAATGATATTGGCGCATTGTTGGAAGACAGTATCACCCTCCTTAGACAGAGGGACTATAAATGCTTGTTTCAAGACGTCAGGAAACACACCCTGTTCAAGACAAATATTAGAAATATATTAAAATAAATAACTTAGATTTCTGGTAATATCCGCGTGCCAACGGGGTTGAAGTCCGTCGATCGCTTCCACTACATGAAGAATCTTCAGGGGTGTGGTGTATGGTGCATTGTGATGATGCAACAACATGATTAGAGAGAAGAACATTGTATTTATCCTGATTTTCTACATCGTAGAATTTACCTGGATGTTCTGGGGATTCCTTCACTCGGGGTATTCCTATGTCGATATGATGCAATTGCGAAGGTGCTGCCTTCGTCAGTGTTCCTTTATTGTCAGGCGGGTGATGTTTGAAGTAGGTAAATAACTGTGGCGCCGCCTCTTTCTCTGTGCTTGGCTCAAACAAGTGAAACCATCCTCTCTCTAAGTTCTCCGGTTGTTCTTCTGATATATTGTAGTGGTTTAACAAAATTTTCTTTGTTTTATATATTGCATTTTTTATATATTGAGATTTTTTATCTGCGTTTAAGTTGTTTATATGTTTTCTTGTTTTTGTCTAAGTAACTGATGTAAAGTTAAGTAATGGTCTTTTTGGTTGGTTTTGTACAGTTTTGTTATCATTTAATTATCGGTTAAATTAATTCTTATAGTTCCGAAATAAGTATTTAATTAATTAGCTATTTCTTGTGTTTTGTGCGTTTTGTTGTTAAAATTTACGTTCGTTGAAATGTTTTTTCTATGAGGCATTCATTTTAAACTTTCCATGTTTCTGTCGAGTCTGATCCGTCAGTAGGTAGCTTGTTCCTGAAATATTTGGCTTCGGTTTTCCTGATTAATTTGGTTATGTAGATTTATATGTAATGTATTTTATCTATCAAGGTTTTATTGAACGGTTGCTTTTCAAGTGTGCGTCGCATTTTGTTTCTTTTTCTTTTGGATTTCAGTAACCCACTGTATATCCTTTGTTTTAGTTTTTTGTTTTTGCAATGTTATATTGTACATTTGTTTATCCTTTGTGCGAATTGTTATCTGTCGTTGTATTAATGTTTAAATGGCTGTCTGCGCGTCTGTTATATTTGTATTGGTCTGTCTAGTCTATTTGAGTTTATTATAATGCGTTTCTGAATCTACTGTTGTCAGATTAAATCGTTATTTTTATACTACGATTATAAATAATATACTGTTGGGGCTTGTAACACTCGTTGTACCTATTAAACATAAAGTTGTTGTTGCCAATACCTGCTATTTTGTCTGCCAATATATAAATCTCGGATTTTCCTGTCTACTCCGTATACTCTAATGTGTCGGGATTCTAACTCACACGATTCCACGATTCGTTCGCTTTAAATCAACACTATTCTTCTGAAAAACAAAAAAAATAAATAAACGGACAGTCTGACGTACATAGTTGGAACACCTAGAATATTTAGCTGTTGAGCGGCAGGTGAGACAGTACGGTATTGTAACGCGAGATTTATGTGACTGTGGCTTGGGGTTGACATTATATATCGGTCTAGGCTTGTTGCTGTCTACTCTTCTATATAAATCATTTTTAATTTCCAATAATCTATTTGTTCGAGAGTGGTAGCCTCTATAAAGTGGCTTCTTCCTTTCATATCGTTCAACGTGGGGAGAGGGGATCCCACCCAATAATAAATAGATCACTTCATGCCTCAATATAACCTCGATACCTAATATCGTTTCAATATCAAGTGTATTTTATTTTCTACTGCGGACCTGTTTCTTATTTCATATTATTCACAGAATATTGCTTCCGAGCTTACCGAAGTTAACGGAAGCATTGTGTTCACTTTTGAGAAGAAAAAAGTTTTATGCCTCCGATTTTAAAAATTCTAAGACAGAAATCCGTTTCAGACATCAGGGAACATTTTCGGTTCCCTGTCTGTGTGTCCGCGAATCATGAAGCGTGCGACGATAACTTGAGTAAATGTCGACCGATTTTGATGAAATTTGTTAGACATGTTCTTTTTACCAATGCCCAGGACGAGTTCGTTGGGCAACATTATCCGTTTAAGCGTTCACGCTCAACGCTCGCGTAAATGTCAACTTCAAATTTAAAATTGGAATTTTTGGTCGGGAAAAAAATTAAACCTCATCTATTCAATGAGACAAACGTTTTTTTCAAAATACAATTTTTTAGTAAAACCTAAAGCGACACCCCCTATGAAGTGTTAAAGATCGCTAAAAACTGTTTCATGTTCTTACACAATAAACAATATAACAACAAAGTAATATGACGTTAATGTTAATATAACAATAAAGCGTTGGCTTCTGCCATATTTACATGAAAATACACAAGTATGGGGGGGGGGGATTGTGTGGTGTCGCGGGACACACACCCGTGTTGTTATTAAGTTTGTTCCTACCCAGGAACGAACTTAAAAATCATAATAAATATGTGATGCTACCTAATAATACATGCTGGATTTAGAAAATAGACAACATATATATATAGTATATATTTCGATAACTACTTGTACTTAGTGGAATTAAGGCAAAATTAAAAGAACATAATTTTATTATTTTTATTGATTTATTTAATTTATAATGATTTATTATGATACACAATAATGTTATAACATTAAGCTGCATTGAATATTGATAAAATGGACAATCATGATGCGTTGATGGTTAAAAAGTATGATAGTAATAGAGAATCTAGTAGCGAGGCAGCCACCCTGCATCTTACTATTCCACCCCGGCCATTTCCATTCCAACTTCTGCTTATATCAGGTTGAAATTTTACATGCCTGTTGTAATTGTACTTTTGACGATTTGTGTGAAGTTTTATTAAAATCTTTTTGTTAGAACGTAAGATAACGGTAGAAACGTTGTTTTCTCTAGGTCCGCTGTAATGGTTAAAGATCACTAAAGCTAAATAGTTTAAGCCATCTTTAACACTTCAGAGCGGTGTCGGTGTTGGTTTTACTAAAAAAAGTCGTGAGTTTCATTGAATAGATGAATTTAGAATTTTTTCTCGTTCTAAAATTCCGATTTTACATTTGAAGTTTACGTTTACGAGAGCGTTGCGCGCGAATGCTTGGGCGTATAACGTTGTCCGACGAACTCTCATTGGCAAAACATGTGAAAGAGTGATTGGACAAAAAAAAAAAAAAAAATAAAGGCTGAACTCATTATTAGAAAAAAAGGTGGGGGTAGAGAGGAACAACTAATAGAAAATGAAAAAATATAAAAGAGATTTTGGCTAATTTTTAGGTGCTTATATTTACGGATTTGCAGCAAGAGAGAACTTTTAGATGAATACAATAACATTTAGCACAACCATAAAATATAATTGTATATTTTATTTTCTAATTTTAACATTATCGTGTTACTTTTTCACACTGAGCGATGCTTTCGCTCTATAAAAACAAACGGGTTAATGGCGAATGCGTATGCTTTTTTATGTGTCTTTCGTGTCTAATGAAATTTTCTTTATCTTGTAAATGTAAAGTCCGATCGATATGTGATTGTGTCCCTCTCATTAAATCTCGACTGACACTTATTTTTCTGTAACCACGCCTGTAAAAACAACACACGTTTAATGGAAATTTATCCTGTGCTGGCAGATGTGAAACAAGTTGTATTCATTGTAATTACACGATATAATTGTATTAAAACTAGGCCGCCTCGACGGCCGACGGTAATGTCGTCAACTAAATTAATGATTCGGTACCTGTTAAAGCTTCAATGCTCGCGTGTTTCGAAGAGGTTTAAGAACTGCAGGAGAAACTTTCACGCGAGTTCTCTAAGCTCGTCATCTTAAATATTCCTCGAAATAGAATTCCTTCCTACTTTTCTTTACTAACTTTTAGTAATGTTTAATCCGTATTAGAGTCAGGCAAGCTAAATCTCTCCATTATCGATCCCTATTGTCTTATTATATTTGAATAACTCTTTACAGAATCTATTCGAAATAAATAAGTATTTTACAAAATTTTCTTCTGTTTTTCTCAATTAATTTGGGATTATTTTAATCCCTTCAACATATTCTTCTCCATTACTAATTTACAAAATAGAGAATGAGTATCCCAAGGAAAGCAAGGAGTTTTTAAGGAGCCAGCTCTTATCCAACTCAGACCATATGCCAAAGTTATCGTTAGTTGGGATCCAAAATTGATTACAAAATTTAACCTTAGTTTATAGTATGAGTAAATATCATTTTAATCAAAGTAAAACCATAGGGCGATTTCTTATAAAAATATCTTATATTTGTTTTTCGTACACTTTAAATACCGTGTCTAATTACCCGTGCTCAAATAATGTTTTGTGCCATTAAAGATTTATCTATAGGAGAATTATCTATAGGATCGGAACACACCGGTTTGCTACATTATAGGTTTGTTCCAACCACACCTCCAACTAGTTTGAAACTGTACGACGCATGTGCATTAGCAAAAAACTTTCAAGTGTGGGCCGATGCGCGGACCGGTGCGTCGGACAGTTCCAAACCAGTTTGAAGTGTGGTTGGAACAAAACTTATAGTATTGGTAGACTACATTTTTAAATTGCGACATCAGTATAACTCAGTGCGTAGGGGTGAGGGTGACTCGTCATGGACATCTAGGTTTTCCGGTAAAATCCGCATCATAAGGGTTTGAATTTTCGCTTCTACTAGCGGAAGCATCTTCAGGGGTGTGGTTGATCGTGAGGTTAACACGAAGCAACAACAAGATACACTGACGACTAAAGAGAGAAAAACGGCTTATTTATACTGCTTTTCTAGAACGTAGATTGAACCTGGGTTCCTTCAGCCAGTCCTTATTAAGATTCATGGAGTCGGGCATGTGCTGCTTAAGTCGTCAGTGTATCTTGTTGTTCCTTCGAGTTGGCCTTTACCATGTCCCACACACTTGAAGATGCTTCCAATAGTGGAAGCGAAACATCTGACTTGAAATCCTTCGTGACGTGGGTTTCACCGGACAACCAAGCTTCATTACGACTCGACATCTGTTAGCATCATTCTAAAATAAAGGTCATGGTAAATTTACAAATGGTGCAATTTTAAATTGTCGACAACTTTTTTTTTTATTAACCAAACGAAATTATTGCTTCGTGAGTTAAATGAAAAATTAAACTGATAAAGCCACGTTTAAATGCTATGTTTGAAACATTTAATTGACAAATTTATTATTTTTTTACATCACTTTATCGGTATGCTCTCAGTAACAGTTGTTACTATCGAGGCTCACTTAGTTGCTTGAGCTATGATTTCTTTATATTATGCATATTGGACGAAAATTGTTGGTTCAAATTCGGCCAAGCAATTAGATACATTAATATTATAAGAGTGGTAACTTTAGCTGCAACCGAGTCGTTCTTAAACGCACTAACCTGTCCGAACAAATTGATCTTACAACTCGTTTTAATTTGTCATATGTGTTCTCACTACTTTTAGTTCTAATAATAATATTGTTTACTAATAACATGTCCGACCAAATTGATCTTCCAACTCGTTTTAATTTTTCATATATGTTCTCAAGTGAGTTCTCAATTTGTAGTGCTACAAATTATTGGTTTGTTTTGCCTGAGATTTTGTGGTACCACTTCATAATTATGACTAGAGAGGTTAATAAAAGTAACACTACAATATTATCACCACAATTTTATATAAACATTTGTTGACAATATTGTAGTGTTACTTTTATTAACCTCTCTAGTCATAATTATGTTCTCACTACTTTTAGTTCTAATTATAATATTGTTTACTAATAATATGTCCGACCAAATTGATCTTCCAACACGTTTTAATTTTTTCATATGTGTTCTCACTACTTTTAGTTCTAATTATAATATTGTTTACTAATAACATGTCCGACCAAATTGATCTTCCAACTCGTTCTAATTTGTCAAATATGTTCTCACTATCATTAGTTCTCTGATGATAATATTGTTGACTGTTTCTTGGACTGTTAAATTACAATGGTCATTAAAAAATGAATCAGTCTGATGTTTATAAATGTACCAAATAAATATGTGGGACTTAAAAAACAAATTTTTACACGTTACTGGTAAAAATTATAAAATAGTTAAACAGCTTTTTCGAATTCTCTGAAAGGTCCTGAAATAACATAGGATACTCTTCTTTATCGTCCCTTGCAACAAACTATTTATTCACATTCTCTGTTTTTCCTATGTTCAACAATAATAACTTTAATAAGGATTTTCAAGTAAATAAAAATAATCTTCGGTCTCCATCTTCGCTAGCAAATAGAAGCAAACTGGTAGTTAAAATGAGCACACTATAGGTTTTTTCCAACCACACTTCAAACTGGTTTGGAACTGTCCGACGCATGCGCACATTTGAACGTTTTTTGCTAATGCACATGCGTCTTACAGTTTGAAACTAGTTTGAGGTGTGGTTGGAACAAACCTTATAGTTAGATAAATAATGCATTTAAAATCTGAAATTTCAAATAAATATTAGGAGGGTATTAACGGAGAATTTGTGCGTTAACTTTCTCATGTATGTAGTGTGTTTATATGTGCATATTTTTGTTGTGTGTGTTTGTGAATAATAATTGTTTCAAAAGTTTGAATTTTATAGATTTCAAAGTTTTATTATCGCCCCAGTCTGAAAATGTATCTTTCTTTATACTATCGAACCGATTTTCTTTGAACTTGATACGCATTTTGAAGGTTGTTCTTGAAGGAGAATTCAAGAAATGAATTTTAATTAAAGTATAAAGCTATAATAATAATATGTTAGTGCTCCATTATCGGTGAATTTATATAAATTACCAGTATTCTTTACCTTTTTTTAGTGTTGAAATACTTCTTTTTTTTATAATTTAAAACTTGTTAAAGTTATCAGCATCACGCACAGCTGTGACCAATGTATTAATTTAGCTAAATGACAGAATGATTTGGTTTTTTTTATGAAAAACGGAGAAGGTTGTGAATTTGCGAATTATAATCGTCCCCCGCACCCCTCTCACTAGTTATTAATGTATAGCAGTATGATTATGTGACTTCTGAACTTGAAACATAAAACAGGGGTAATTTTGTTTTGTTTTGGTAGTTGCAACTAGCAAGGTGGAATGTTATCCGAGTGTTACGGTCTCCACGCCATTCTCCCATTAGAAATTTGATTGCAGGGGAGACTTAGAAAGGACTGCCTGTTATATTTGGGGCAATGCGTTTAAGCCTTGATATTAAGCAGATTTAGCTTTTTTGGTAGCCTAAGCTCTAGTCGTTAGTTCGGAGTAAAGCTGTGCCTACACACTGTTCTTTAGATTAGTAGATTTTTCATATTTATTTATTTATTTTGACTAAAAATGTTTTTAGCTAGTAATTTGACTGATATAATGATACGATATAATTGTTCTACTTGAAGCAAATAATGAATCAAATACTTGTTTAAAGCCATTATTAATTGCACTATATATTATTTTCTGAATAATGTAACAAAGCGAGTTACATTAAAAAAAAAAACGTGTTATGTGTTTGGAAATGGAAATATGGAAGACAAAGGAACCTTTTGGGTTGAACTTTGTGACGTAAAAAAGAAACTAGATATACCTAATGACTAAAATATATTCTAGATATTATGTATGATTTTAAATATATGTATATATATTGCATGGTTAAAATGCTACTGCATTTTTACCATTTAACCATCGATTTTATTTCATTTATATTGTCCGATCAGATTGCACATTGTGGCGATTTTTTGACAAGTCTATCTTAAATGATTAATTGTAGGATAGGTCTATTAACGGCCTATCAAGTTATTTGAAACAAGCCATCCCCAAAACCGTCAATAAATAAATTGTTCCAACTGATATGAAGGCACTTCACTCGTCTATTAAGTTACTTTAGCAGATCATCAGTATATGACGAGATTATCAGCTCGACTATAGTCGTCGATACAGACTTCTATTAAATATTAGCTATTGTGGTTTATGACAATTAATTTAGATATTATAGTAGGTTCAAAACGCCCCAACTCTAAATTGGGTTTGTATCTCGTCTTAATTTGTAGTTTTAAACTTTGAATTGTAGCTCTGGATATGAGACCACTCATTCTGATAATCAAATAATTTAAATAATTTGTAAAACTAAGATTGCTTCAACGATTAAGTACAATAACACGGTTGTTTGTATTTTGTATAATACACTTTGTGAACGGGTGTCTTGAAATATTATCGTTTCATTTGCCCCTAATTTTTCTAATTAATTATTTATAGTATCGACTGACTATAGTCAATTTAAATTTGCGTGTGAGTCATAGACTATTAACTCGAAGAGCTGGCAACTGTGAAGGTTTAGGAAGAGGACAAGCAGGTGGGGTCGGCTATATAACTTGGGGGACAGGTGAGTCAAAAACCGATTCACACATCTCACGTGGTCAAACCCTATCGGTACCAACTCCATTCTCTTTCTTAACCGTTCACCTTCTTACCTGGGCAGCACTTGCATTAGCGCCGATTTAACAATGAGGTATTCTTCTTCGCCTAGAATTTTGTCCCCTTTGCGTAATTTGCCTATTAAGGCGCTTCCACATTATGCCGAATGAGGCAGATCGGCCTGTGCCGGTCGGCACGTTCGGCACAGTAGGTTCGGGTTGGCACGGCGTCCCCATTACTTTAGTAGTGTGGACGCCTCGATCAGTGCCGAACCATCTCACGAGTACCCGCACGGTAGTAGAAAATTGTCTGCGAACCTCACTATATGAAAATTATCTGTCGACTGAGGCCGATCGGCACTTCTACAACTACAAACTTGTTCGGGTTTCTTTGATCAGGTCCTATCCTAGCCAATTATTGTTGGATTCGGCTCGGCTTTCGGTAAGTCGGCGAAGCCGACCGGCACGTCCACACTAATTCGGCCTTGCCGATTGGCTCAAGCCGACGCGCCTTTTCAGAGGTCCAGGAGGAGGAGGAGGTTGATAAAACAAATGTAATACTAAAAAGTATTTTTCCATTTCAATTAGAATAATGTGTGGTTAATTGATTTGTGCTAAATTAAAGTTGTTGGGCGTACCCCTGCTCATTCTTTCCTTTTTGCTCGAAATTTTTGTCAGAGGGACTTGCTAATGACTATTTTATTTCACTTAACGCTGCAAGTCATAACGTTCACCTCAGTATCCGATCCGGACACTGGCGGAAAGTCCCAGTGGCAATGCTAGACATTTTTAATTTGAGAGGTAAAGTAGAAAGCCGTTAAGCGGGGATTTCCTTGGGGTAGGAGGATGGGTCGACGACACTTCACTTTTATATGGAAACTTCGGGATTCAATAGGAGCGGGTTTGGGATGCGTCGTGGAAATAGATTAATAGGCGTTAAGTCGAGCCCTTTCGATCTTTTAAAGCGAACAGGTTTAGAAAGGGAGTTTCATTAAGCCGGGAGAGATTTTCTCCGTTTGAGAAAACAAAATGCGGTTAACTGCTCCGGTACGGCGGATCCGAAAGAAAATCTCGTCGCCTCCTCTTTTATTTTGTCTTCCCTCCGACACGGTCAACGGTCAATTAATTTTTAAAAGGCTTCTAAAAAAGGGGCGGAGAGCTTAGTGGGAGGAAATCACGAGAAGCGAAAAAATAAAACCGAGGAAGGGACCCTTTTGAGCCGTACGACTTAACGGCGGGGAAAAATCATTGTTTGAGCCGACTGGAAATACTCTGTTTTTACGAATGCGACGGGTATTACAGTCGGGTAATAGAGGTTTTTAACGATATGACAGCTATAAATGTCGAGTTTAGTCTTCCCTCATTAGATATACATACAAGTTTTAAAACACAAGGAGGCTCGTCTTGATTAGACAAGCGCACTCCCTTCCTCCAGTCCAAATGAAACAGGTCTTATTTAAAAAAAAAAACAACTAAAACACCGTGTTCTTTAATAGTAGAGGTTTTTAACAGTTTTTTTCCTCTTTATATTTACAACCTTAGTAGAGCAGATGTTTAATATGCCTGGAGAGCTTTGATATTTTGCCATCCAGTTGCCATTTAACGAAGTATTATCGATTAAACATAGCCGCGAGTTAAGTCAAGTTGGTTGTTGAACTTCAACAAAGTTTCGCTCACTTACGATTAAGATTAATCGCATGTGCTCCATGCTCGGTAAACCGCTCTTTATTGCACTTTAATGAGCGACATGTCTTCAAAATGTACAAAGTTTTCGTTATTGGGGGAATTTAAAAGTCGATGTTGACAGAACTGTTTTTTTTAAAGAAGATAGACTAATATTTGTTTACGGTATGTAGGTGCTCCTGTATCAATAGAATGGTCGGAGTGAAAGTGTTTAAGAACAGTTTAGTGAGAGAGGTTTAGATAGCTATTGGGGATTACCGCTTATCGCTTCATCTTTGAGGATTAACGATGCACCAGTGGCAAATGCTTAGATAACCCGCTCTTCTTCTATAGTTAGGCCTAAACCTCACATCTCTACCCGACAGTTCTTACCGACTGATAAAAAATCTTTTCACTTGTATAATTCTGTAACGGATCGAGGTTTGCCCGACAACATTAACTGAAAAGTTAGGAAAATACTTTAAGAAAAATGTAAAAAGTTAAGAAGAATGAAATAAATATAAATCTTGCATTTTGCAGGACATGCTATTTGCCGATTAATCTTACTCAGACGAGTTGTTAGACGCTGTTTTTCTGAAACCATAGAAAAACTTATCTACCATTAAATATCGCCACGCTCCTAGTATTATGAGTTTTTATCTAACATGAGCGGACTGTTTTCTCGCCCCCCCCCCCCGGAATTATATTTACTAGGTTTTCCGTCGTATTCCAAGGGTTAATGAACAATCTAATAACTCTATATAAGTAGTAGTATTACTGGTTTGTAAATCAGTTTTAGAACCTCCTTCCTAACTTAGTTCGTCAATGATTATCTAAGTTTGTATTTTATCATCGAGATTAATATTAACCGTGTTAACGAGATTAGGGAAAAAACTTTCATTTCCGGCAGTTTTACAAAATTAAACTATCAGAAAGTTATACTAAAGCATGGAGTTTTTAAACGGGATTTTTCCCCCTGAAGACTTAGTTTTTTTTTACTTCATCACTAATCATGCCTTGGAGCGCTATGGTAATTTTTACCTCCAGAATCCATAAAAACACGTTTTTAGAGGTTACATTCTCCAAAATTTCCGGCCCGGACACCTTAACATTTTTGATGCTTCGCGTAAATTAATTTTAACTAGCTGGCATTTATTTAATCGTAGAGAAATTGCCGAGAATCTAAGTTTTCCCAGAACTAAGAGCTTCCACCCACTTAAATTTACATTTTTATTTGTCAAAAATAATGTTAGGTACGTGATAGGATAGGAAGAAATGAAGCTTTTAGCTTGCTCTGGGATGAAGAATCTTCTCGGCTACAAAAGAATATAGTTTAGTCAATATGGACTGTGTCTCTTAGCCTGCGAGATGCTAGTTAGAAAAATAAACAGGTCAAGTGTATGCTAGTCAGCACACAGCGAGGGTCCGTAGGCAATATTGTATTGTTTAATAGCACTCAATTGATTGCGTTTTTTAAAATGCTAAAAAGCCTACTTTGAACAATCCTATTGGTCTGATATTCTCAAAACACATAAACAAACTTCTGATAATTTACCTAACTTCTTATATTTTTTGCCAGTGAACCGAACTACAAACATATAAATTCATCGAAAAGAGCATAATTATAAAAAAAACGTATGTCATTTTTTTTAGAAATTTTCAGAGTGTTATTTTTACTTTTGGTCGAAGAATTTTCAGGATTTTTTTCAGATTTTTTTGCACTTCACATTAGCGAGATAGAGGGGGGGGGCACTTTTCCCACCCACTTCAAACTTGCCTATACACTCGCCCTATCCAAGCTTATAATCAGAAATTATATACTTTTGTAATCAGCTCGACGTACCCCTTCATATGATACCCCACACAGTGTCCAAAAATTATTTTTTTTTTTTTAATTCTAAAGTTTTTCCCCCCCCCCCCTAGTTGCCATACTTTTAAAATGTGCAGGGTAGGTACACGTCACATATATGCCAAATTTCTAAGTTATCGGACGAAAGTTGTCGCCTTGAGAGCAGGCTGCAGACGGTCGGACTGGCAGACGAAAGACACAGTCAGAAAAATTTAATGGTCCTTGATTTTGCCTGCGGACCCTAGCAAGACTTTAATTTTATTATTTAGAATTTAGACCACCGCCAAGTGGTATACACCTGCCCTATAGCCCTGACCTGGCTCCGAGGGAATTTAGGACAGTTTACGGAGTTCTGCGTAAATTATTACACTCATTGTACTCTTAAATTAGTAAGAATTTAAATCGTTTTAATTCTTTTCCATTATAATGATTGAAATGTTTGAAACCTCTCGTATAACCTAAACTAGAATCTAGAATAAATAGGTCGAATCAACATCTAGGTCGAAATAGACCAAGTATCAAAAATTTAATTTCCGTGCCTTTTAGTCTATTGTTTGTTGCGACTTACTAAAGAAATGTCACTGACACGTGTACAGAACAGCTGTTTGATCAAATCGAATGAATAGAATTTGATTTATAAGTTACTGACAGTGCGTGGTCACTTCCGGGTCACCATACAGGCCAATGAGATATCGTAACAAACATGTTCAATTTATCAGTGCTAAAACTTATAACGTGATCCATTTAAAATTTTAATTTGAAAGTAATTATTTTTTATGTTTTTTTTCTTTTTTTTAATAACTTGTTAACATATATTTGTTGTATTGTAAAAAATACTTTCTCTGTTCTCAGGTAAGTGTCTTGCTGCTTTTACGACTACAAACATTTCAGTAAGATATTTTTTTAATTATTTTTTATGAGTAACATATTTCTTCGGTAGGTACTGTAGGGATTGATTCATCCACGGGTTCAATATAGACTGCGACAACTTATAGTGTATCAATTCAGCGAAAATTTAATTTTTAAAAAATATAATTATATACATTACACGGAAACGACGTTTTAATGGTAATTTTGAATAATTATTTCTGCACTTTATTACTTTCTAATATAAAGTGAAAGTATTTTGATGGCGTGAAAATTCATTTTTTGAGATTTTGATGGATTTACACGTTTTGAGGTCCCTTGAGTCCAAAAAAGTGGTGTTTAAAAAATGTCTGTTTGACTGCCGTCTGTCTGACCGCTGTCTGTATGACTGCCGTCTGTTTGACTGCCCTGTCTGACTGCCGTCTGTTTGACTGCCCTGTCTGACTGCCGTCTGTTTGACTGCTCTGTATGACTGCCGTCTGTTTGACTGCCCTGTTTGACTGCCGTCTGTGCAGAAGAGTGCAGCATAAACTACTGGGCCTATTAAAATAAAATTTGGTTTCTGGCCAATATGCAGCGTGAGAGCCGCGGAGTAGAAAATCTCCCCATCCATGCGGGAGCTGAAAAAATATCGTACTTTGACTTTAGCGCATAATGACACAAGACGAAGATTAGCTAAAACCCGAATTTCGCTCCTTTTTTTGTCAAAGCAGGCCTCTCTCGAGGGGGGGGGGGGAGAGAATAATATGTTTATCAGGAAACCAAAATAAAGTCATAAACCAAAATAGAACTTAATGGGAAATATTTCTTGTTGGAAGTCTGTTGCGCTTGGTCTATAAATGGATTGCATTGAAACTAGATTTAATTTATTTGTTTAAAGACTTTTGTAATAATATCGATGTGACGGGGTATATAGATATATAGGGCGGTTGAAAAGAGTTTTGTTCCATTGTATAACTGTCAGTACGGACTATTACCTTCCGTTATAAACATTCTCGACTGCATTGTGAAATTTTCACTTAATCTATTATTCGCAAGTCAGGCGGCTTCTATCGACCTAAACTGACAAACTTTCAACTTGTCAATTTAAACGGAGCGACTGTTTCTTCATTTCTGTTTAAACCCTTCCCTTCGTTTCCCCGTTGTTTTGATCCCGTTTTTTGTTCGACGCTTCCGCACAAGTCCGACTTGAAAACGTCGGTGAAACTTTATAATTGGGATTTCCCATTTTAAGTTTTAATAATTAAATGGGATTTTGTAGTTGGGACGAGCCATGCGGTCTACGTTGAACTCCCCCGAGTGGCTCGGGTGTTGCCATTCTCAGACCGCCGTGTTATTTAACTTGTCTGAATTATTTTTCCAACTATGCCATTACTTGTTATAATATAAACATAGACTTGGGTAGTTTTGTCACCTGTACAAAGTTATAGAAAGGTCGCTACGTATTGTGTTTCCTCTCCTATACATTTAAACCTCAAAAACCTGTTTTGTTTAAATTTATGTTATTGTAACATTTATGTTACGTCCATTGTTACGCTCACTATAGATTATGGAAATGTTCAATGCATTACTAATTGCATAGTTGAATGCTTTTGCAACAGTCTGGGCAAAATGCAATCAGATAGTTCTTGCAGTTTCATTATAACTTTAATACTAATCGCAGATTTTAGAAACTGCGTTTGTGCTACTTAAAAACGTGGGTTCAGGTTACTTTATGGTACAATTTTAAAAAATAATTATCTAAAAGTAAGAAAATACTTATTTTTTGGTTTGTTACCTCTGAATTTGTTTAACGTTTTTTTTGATATTTTTTACGTAGCTTTTTGATCACAGGTTTGGTTTATTTTAAATAACGATATTAAAATGTAAGATGTAGTGAGAGAGGGAGTATTTTAGCGTGGAAGTTTATATTAAAGGCCGAAGCATGTACCCGGTCTTCCAAACCCTGTCATCTCCAATCTAATCAATCTAACTTACTAGCTTACTCCATGACGCTTACAACCCGTGTCCGCCCTGGCCGCCCCAAGCTGTCATATGCATATATCCCTGATCTGTCGAATACGCAGGTATCGCAGATCTTCCTTCATTCATCAAGACAACTCGGCCTTGGTTGGCCATTTAGTCTTCATCCCGTCAAACAGTTTGATGGGCCATTTAGTTTTCGCCCCTTTCTATTGACCCTTTCGTTGCAGGTGTCATTGCCACCTCAATCTGCCAATCATTATATCAGCCTCTTTGTGAGTATCGCCGAAAAGCTCTTCCGATTCTTTATTTTTTCTCACTCTACATTAACAATTATTGCTCAAAGAGACAATTTATAATCGAGATGATAAAATCAGTCTATAATTTTTTCTTAAAACCTTTCGCTCCCGGCTACCACAAATTAAGCAACTTTTCACACTCTTTGGTTAGCAGCCAAGACTCCTTACCGTTCATTAAAATGAACGTTATTACATTCATATTTATTTGTTTTTTACCAGTACTAAATACCTTGACTAGGATGTTAAAGCAGTGATTTCCAGCAATTATTTATACTTTGAATTTTTTCTAGAGCAGTGCCCCAAGCAGTCTCCTGTTTGAGGTTCCAGGTATTGAAAAAACTTATTTTTTTCGAACAGCCGACCGCGTATATTTTAAGCCTACATGTGGCGACCCAAACCGCTACTAGAAGAAATCATAAATTTGTTTATCCTCGTCAACTTCGAAGACTACGTCTACAGCCTTGGCTACTTTCTCTAACTGCAAGTAAATCTGTTCCAGCCCTCTGCTTCCTTTGATTGCGACATCAATATCGTCAGCATAGGTTAAACACCGAACCAACCCTTGACAAATTGTTTCGCCAGGTCTTATGCCAAGCTGTTTCCTTATTTTCAAAGCTACACTTAACACACTGTGACTGTCAAAGGCAATCTTTCTTACTTAAAGCTTCCTAATTCCAATTACTTGAAATTGTGCTTTTGATAAGCTTGTTTAAAGTTTATAATAAACTGATGCAGAGTTATATCGTACTCGCGATATTTTTCCAATATTATTCGCATCGTGGATATCAATCCGACATGTTAAGAAAGAAAAAAAGCACGGTCCTTGCGGTGTACGCGTCCTTGCCTGTCATTTATTTCCTCTCTATCATTCTTTACTTCCTCGTTTTAAAAAATACAAAACTTCAGTTTAGAGCAGAGGGTTATCAAAGTTTCGTCCAACACAACGCACCGTTCAAATTGAAAACTTTTCACGACCCTTTTGTTATGAAAAGGCAGATGAATGGTGAATAAAAATATAGCTTTGTGTTTTTGCAGTTGTTTACACTGTAGATTTTACCAAGCAATTAATATAACCCCGAGAAATGCCGAGTATAAGAAAAATAGACAATGAGTATCGACAATGCCCCAATGCAAATTACTTGTGCATGCGATAATTTAACTTTTCTCGCAAAAAAATAAAAAATGAAATAACAATAATTAAAAATGGACCATAAAACTTAATTTCAATACATTTGGTTACTAATTTATTTACTTATTACTAATTGCGCACATGAGCTTACTGAATATGAAAGCGTTGAGGACATTGAGAAAAAGGATTTTTATCTCCTCCAAACACTCCACAGCGGGTATGGGTTTGACATTAGAGAAAACTTTTGTCTCTGCTCAATATTTTTGCTCAACTCGTTTTTGTCTCTGCCTCAATATTTTTGCTGTCGACCGTATTTTAAAATCTAGTCGAATGTACAATATTCCATGTATACTTGTTAAGCAATTTTTTTCTGATTATTTTTTTTTTATCCTACACCCTGGCGGTTTGCAGCCGATTCAGCTATAGCGGTGACGAGCAGTCCAATATAATTTAGCTTTATATGAGTATTCTGTTTTATCGGTCTTCTTCACTATATCTGCCAAGGAAGTACACGTTGTTAGGTGTTCGCCAATCATTTCACTACTCCACATAATATGCAAAGGGCAGTATTTTTAATTCCTATCCGATGAAAATGTTTCATTAGATAATCATGCCCAGTAAGTATTCTGAAGCATGCCACAGCCTGATTTCTTGGCAGATTCATTGGGATACGGTTTTTCTTGTCTACAAGAGCTTCCCATTTTCTGCCCTCAGATTATTT
>KZ652473.1:179373-193601 GCA_001010745.2 Gerris buenoi | reverse complement strand
AATACCTAGTTTTAATTTAATTTAACTTTTAAATGAGTTATTTAGAAGATACTGCAGAAACGGCTGCTGCAATTATCATTGCAGTTGTTGGAAGCCAGCAAGATGGTCGTCGCTGCCCAAGGAGGTTTTGGGTAAGGCCCATCCTTGTCCGAGTTAGAAAAAAGTATGGTACGGAGTACGGAGTAATTTATGAAGGATTTATTGCTTGAGGTTGTAGTGTTGAATCTGGAGTACAGGTGTGGACATGGGCTATTGAAACTTTTTTAGAATGAATAATTCACTGGTGGCAACTGGAGATTCTTATCCTTTTGAAGATTTCAAAGCAAGCAATTCATCATGATAAAATTAATCAAACTAAAAACCATTAAATACACCCATGCAGGAAAGCAAAACTGAACAGACTAAATACCTTGTACCTTCTGAAAGGTTGATCAACATGTTTCGACACGTCCACACAACTGCTGTCGTTTTGACTTCCTTTGATCCGTACCGACTTGATTCGGGTTGTGTTCGACATGGTTCAACAAAATCGGACGTATTTTGATTTCGTATCCGATCTCTTCGTGCATTTTCTTAGATTTCAGGTGTAAAAGTGCCATTTCGGCTGATCTTCGTTCTTGAGTATTTAAAGATCTCCGCACCAACTCTAGCTGCTCATATCTGAAGTGGATGTAACGTCGTATGGGGCTTCGTGCTTTTACCATAGTCTTGGTTTTGGTAACACTAATTTTGACCAATTTCTACTCTTCTACCAATTTCGATCGCACTCTAATCGGTCGTATTAGTTAACTTTTCAAGAACTCTTACGATATAACGTAAGTTGATAATTTATTCTCTTGAGTTATATTTAGTATTAAGTCTGGTTCCATTAAAACTCGACCAAAACAACTAAGTTTTGTATATATTGTTTTTTTTATTCCCCTCCTCCTTTATGGTAATAATAGAAAGGTTATATTTGATTCAAGCCCAGTCTTTTCATTCATTTTTTCTTAGTCTATAGGATTATGTGTTTTTTTCCCCCTCTTATTTTATTGATCCATTACCTACCGCTATATTTCTATTTTTGACACTTTCCCTTTCCAAAAGTATCAGTTAATATGCTATTTTTGGAACAAAAGTATTATAATTCTATATTTATCATTGTTATACATTGATCAGAATTGAGAAATTGTTAGATACTTTTTCATTTCATTACAGGAACTAAAACCGGTACGTTATAGTACGGTAACCAAAACCGATGCGGTACAATACGGAAACCAAAACTGGGACGGTATAGTACGGAAACCAAAACTGGGACGGTATAGTACGGTAACCAAAACCGGTGCGGTATAGTACGGTAACCAAAACCGGTGCGGTANGCGTTAATTTACTAAAAGGCATGTTGAAGAGAGGAGATTTTACCTTCGACTGATCGGGGTTTGACCGGACTGTGGGAATGGATTGGACCGAGACCTGAGCATGATCGGACCGAGACCGGACCGGACCGGACCGAGACCGGACCGGACCGAGACCGTAAGTGTGAATCTACCTTCAGTCATCAGGGAACATTTTTTGTTCCTTGTCTGTCTGTTTGTCTGTCACTCAATTTTTGTGAATCAACGTATCTTAAAAACAATTCGTCCGATTATAATGAAATTTTGATGGTAGGTCATAATTAAATTAGCTCATTCTTGGTCCTATAATATACGTTTCAACCTGTTCCTGACCATTAATGCCTCTCCCACATCTTTCGCATGTCTATACTAGATCGCAAGCTCTTATTCTAGATTGAATATTTAGTTTTATAATATTTTATGTACAGAATTAAGATCATTATGAAATTAAATTTAATCTTTATTAAAAATCTTTATGTACCGGGTTTTAAAAAGTGTTGTCTTTATGTACCGGGTTTTAAAAATTTAAAGAATTTTTGGGTCTAAAAAATTAACTCATCTAAACTGCGATTCACAATGGAATGAATTATTTATACTTTAGTCCTGATTTATGTCGATGGATTCTTTGGAAACGAAACGATTTAGACATTTCATTTAATCGCATACCCTTCACGGTAATATCAAGCAGCCTTTTATTCCTAGCATGAGTCCCACTAGTATGTCGTGTGTCCTGGGGTAAAGGCAAGTCTCTCATAAAATAATAAATTGTAATTTTAACTTAATTGATTTTTTAAAAATTCGTTAATAAACCTCTGTGGAGTCACTTTGTTATTTATTCTTTGAATGTTCGATTTATTTGTTAAAAGTTTGATGTAAACTTTGGTAATCTTTTTGACTGAATAAGGAGGACATTTTCCGTTCCTTAAAATGTAATTGTAAAAGTCAATCGAGTCACGCATACATATGCACAGGTTATACCTTTACAGCGCCTGACTTAATATTTCATAAAGCTTTTGCTGTTTGCCCAATCGAATTGATGATAATAGAATCTTTTTTCGTCCTAAAATTCCAATTTAACCTTTGAAGCTTTCGTTTACGCGAGCGTTGCCCACGAATACTTCATTATTTTAATCGTTTTGGTCGGCTTTAATAAATTTAGCGATCTTTATCACTTCATAGCAGTGTCGGTGTTTGTTTTACTAAAAAAATGTATGTATAAAATTGTTTGCCTCATTAAATAGATGAAGTTAGAATTTTTTCTGACGCTTACGTTTACGCGAGCGTTACGCGTGAACGCTTGGGTGGATAATGTTGTCCAACAACGAACTCGTCCTGGGCATTGGTAAAATGAACATTTGCACCAAATTTTAAGTAAAAAAAGTCGATTTCGTGACGGTAGAGATTTCTTTACCGGTCGTTTCTTTCGGATTCACTCCCGGCGCTGTAACGTGCTATAAGGAAACTCCAAAAATAAAATTCAATAAAACGAAATTTCTATATTACGATTTTTTTTTTTTTTTTTTTTTTCATGGAATCGTTTATTTCATATACTGTTATCTATATAGCCGCTACGCACGTCGATCTGCTAGCTATAAACCTACCCTAAGACCATAGAGTATTTTGTAAGTTGACGCTCCTGCATTCTAGCGAGCAAGCCCTCAACTAAATAATTCTCGTTTCACCTTTAACATTTAGGTTGTGGATGCAGGGTAGAAAATATTGCGTATTACAAACGTCTACTTCACTAGCTCATAGTAGAATTTCCACGTTTCAAAGCCAACAAACTTAATATGTATAAGAAAAGTTTTCTTTATATTCATCATTTTTCTCTTAGACCCCGTTTCTTATGGGGGCTTCTTCGTGGATTTTACTTCATATCAAAATTGAATTTATTTAAAATTAATATAAGAAAATTCTTTCTTTTTTCAACTCAAGATAAATTTAAAGTTTTTTATTAAATTACTAAAACTTAATATTATGAAAGAAACAAAGAAATTGAAACTCAGCATCGGAGACGCTCTCTATCAAGTAGGTTTTAACCACGAATTTATCAGATTCAAGGACTATTATTATTCTAGAATTATTACATGTTTAGTGGAACATGTGTTTTAATAATAAATATAGCAAATTTTAGTTTAGTTTATTAATATAATTAAAGAAAAATAAATATTTTGAGATAACATTAAGTTCTAGGTCTTTCGGTGGTTGTCGCGTCATGTTCGATGTATATTCGGACGTTTCGCCTCCTATGCTGGCGGCATCTTCAGGGATTTACATAGTTCTTTCTGACTGAGGGACAACGTGAACTGGCAACCTAACAGTGGACAACGTGGACTGACTATTTATGACCCTCAACAACATGTATACCCCTGAAGATGCCTCCAGCATAGGAGGCGAAACGACGGAATACACATCGAACATGAACGTGGTTCTCCACTGAAAGACCTAGAACTTAATGATGACATCAACAGCTAAGATTTGATAATAAGATTTTAAGATATTTAATACTTTTAAACAAATGTTGAACTTAATAGCTTTTTATCTTTGATTCGAACGATTTGACTTTGTATGAATTAAACTAATATCAGGATAGAATTTAAAACAGAAATGATGATACTCGTATGGCGGGTATAAACAAGTTTGACATATAAAATATTTTGTAATGTTTATGTTTTTCGAAATATAGTTCGTTCGTGTCTGATTGCGAATCCGTGAGTTTATTTTACAGTCTATAGGTATTATTATTTGATGTACGATTTTGACAAGAGTTAAAGGAGTAAGAATATATGTTTTTAAATGATTTTTCCATTTGTCTTACCTTTTAAGGGGGTGTGAACAGTAGAGACTGGGTGTATATGACCAAGCAGTCCAACACCCTTCAAAAAACAAATAAATAAATAAACTGTACAGAATTCAAGTTATACAGGGTGGGTAAAAATAAAACGCACTTTTTTGAACACTTATAGCTCAGCTTTTGTAATAGAATATATATGGGGTTGCGGGGTCTGAGAACTACATTCTTCTACTAAATTTCATATCTGTTACTTTAAAAATAACAAACATTGAATATGTGTTGCACAATGTTTACTGAAGTCTGGGCAATTCTCTTGCAAGTATTGAATTGTTTGCAAGGAGCGATGGGACGGGGTACCATCTTGCATAAACGGGTAATTTGGCATTTGATCTTCAATTTCAAGCAACATTGTAGTTAACAAATCTTCAATATTTGTTATAACACTGAGGGACTCCTTCCACTTACAAAGAATCCCCCTCCCCCTCCACAATATGGTAATTTATTCTAAGAAACTATAATACCAGACCAGAGATTACTACTTTTTAATAATGCTGTGACTGACTTTTTTAAGACCCTATTTCAAACTGTTATTGCATTGCTTTCCCAATAGTTTTTAAAAGTTATAGATATGAAATTTAAAGTAGAAGAATGTAGTTTTCAGACCCCGTAAACCCCATATCTCTATCTATTAACAGAAACTGAGCTATAAGTGCTTAGAAAATAAACTATGCCCTAACATTGAAAAAAAACTTGAACAGTCTGGCAAATGATTTTATCTTAAAATAAGCATCTTGTGAGGACTGACATGGTTTAGAATTTAGAAACCTCTTCAGACGCACTATAAAGGACCTGTCCAATCCTGCGCGGCATCTCAACCTCCGTACCCCTAAAAACTTACCATTAGCAAAACCCCGTAGAAAAAATTTGAACCAATTCGGAGCCCTTCTAGGTATTCCGCAAGGTGATCAAAGTTTTGAAATTTTAGAAAAACGCGCTTTTAACTCTTTTCTTTTACTGTTAACAGTTTTTAATGCACGTATAAGGCGGCTTTCACACTTCGCGCGAAACCGAGCCGATTATCTACCAGTCCGCAATAAACCGTTTGCAATGCGTTTTTGGCGACCGAAAACGCATAGCTAACAAAAACGCTCGAAACAAATCGCCCGGGTCGGCTTGGTCTCGCTGGGTCCGGCCTCGCTCGGTCTCGCACACAGTGTGAAAACCGCCTACAGCATATTACCATACTGTGTAGTTGTTTTTCTTTGAGAAAATATTAATATGATGTTAGGGTAAACAACGTTAAATTTAACTACATATTTTCCTTCTTATGTTACAACTCTTAGCTTATTTTTGACTTATAATGCTACATATAAAAAATAAAATACCAGAGTTCACCATGTGGAGTTGCTTCAGTTGTACTTCATCTAAACCGAAATTACTCTTGTAAGCGGCAGTTTAATCACTTTTATAGTGCTCTATTTAATCATGTGCTCCAGTCATCATTTAACGTAGTTTGAGGGTTCAAAATGTATTTTAGGAATTTTGAAAACCCTTGCCTCCTTATTTTCAAAATTCTCGTTCCTTTCAGCGAAGATTTTATTACACTCATCCTTTCTAACTTCAATATTTACGTCTATAATCATACCAAGTACATTTTCCAGTATGCACGAAAGATCTATTCCCCTGAATTAAAAAATTCAACTTGTTTTAAGACTTCACTTAAGTAGCGACTAGAAGCTATAACTTTAAATAGATTTTGTAATACTTCGTAAATAAAGTTTTGTGCTTTTTACTAAATCACGATGGCGAATAAACGTGTTGCGACCTAATAGTAGTACACAATTCCTGGAACGGGTACACGTTTTTAAATACAATGTCTCAAAATTTGATTTAGCAGTGATGATCCACCTTGCATGGTGTCATTCTTCTTCTTCCCGGTGTTCAAAGAGATAGTTCATCAGAGCGGTAGCCGTCCGACCATACCAAAGACATCAGTGCTGAGGCCAGTAAAGGTATTATTAGGAGGCCAAGCCTGGCAACTAGACCGCGCGGGTCCTTTTTGCCAACCCCTGGTTTTTCACGCCCATCGAACCATCGCAGTTTTACCCTCAAGTCTCCTAGTTTGGGTGATAAAGGAGAGGATATTCTGCCACTTAAATGTGGCAAGTTCTTCCTCCCTGATAATCCCCGATCCTAAGATGTGGAAGCGTAGTCTCCCATGTCCTTCGCAAGTTCCCACACTGGACATGTGGTATCCTCTTCAATCTTTAATAGTACCAGATGACCCCCCACCATTTTTCTTAGGTTGGGTCTACTCAGTCCCATGAGCCATCTTGTTTTCCCTTTATCTAGCTTAGGCAGCATCATCTTGGTCTGCCTGCATCCTTCAGTTCTTGTCCTGGCCTTCCCTTCCGAGATCCACTTTTTTATGGCCGATTTAGTTTGCCCTCTGGACCAATCAATAGCGGGCTCCGGACCGCAGAACGGCATGGAGGCACCTCTTTTTGCTATTTCATCTGCTTTTTCATTTCCTGGAACCCCTGTGTGCCCATGCCTTGAGTGCCTTAAGTGCTGCTTGACTATCCGAGCATACTACTACTTTTTTAGTTTTCGCCTCTACCTTCTCTGGCCTTCTTGCCACCTCTAGGATGGCGTAGACTTCAGCCTCAAAGACTGTGGTAAATATTCCTAGTGGGAAACTCTCTTGGGTGCCGGACCTTTCTAAGTACTAAGTACACCTGACATACCATTCTCATTCTTTGAGCCGTCCGTGTATGCCACCAGAGTCGCTGTATCAAATTTAATTTCTCCTGATTCCCAAGCGGCTCTAAGTGGGATTTCTAACTTATATCTGCTTTTCAGCTTAAGCTAATAGTCCACTCCTTTTGTTCTGATCCCCGTAAGTGGGACCTTAAGTTCAGCGAACCTTCCTAGGTCTAAGAGTCCTATAACTATAACGGACCTTTCACCTAATCATTGTCCATTGTCCCTTAGAGTCCATTGTCCCTTAGTCTGACATACGAGGCGATGGCTTCTCTTTTGATCCATAGCTGGAGAGGGGGAGGGGGGACTCCTACTAAAGCTTCCAAGGCTGCCGTAGGTGTAGTCCTCATTGCTCCTGTTATACTACGGCAGGCTAACCTCAGAACCTTACTAAGCCCCTTAGCCGAGCTGGTTACCTCAATCTTAGGCCACCACACTAGGGATCCGCAATGAATCCTAGGTCTAATAACTACGGTGTACAGCCCCTTGAGGATCTTCGGGGACAGTCCCCACTGCTTGTCTTAGTTGCCAGAAGGTTATCGTAGCCTTTTCTTCAACCTTATCCAAGTGTGATTTCTAAGTTATTTTTTGGTCTAAGGTAATACATAGGTATTTTACCTCGTTGGCCAAAGTAAGCTCATGACCCAGCAATTTGGAGCTTTGAAATCCACAAGTTGGATTGACTGAGAGTCCTGCCTCTCTATACCATCCTTCAATTATCCTACAAGCTCGTTGCATCCTTTCACAGCAGGTACTTAGGAACTTGCCTCTGATCAGGACTAGTCCATCATCTGCATATTCCTGCAAATAGATATCCTCTTCGGTCATTTTCCTCAGAAGTCCATCCATCTCCAGGCACCACAAATGCGGCGAGAGGCAACTCCCCTGGGGGCAACCTCCTGTCACCATCCTGGACGCTTTAGTGCCGGTCATTAATGAACTAACTTTCCTCCCTTTTAGGGAGGATATTATCCAATTGACGATATCCTGGGGAGTATTCCTTTGCGTCAGCTCCTCCTTTATATTACTAGATTTTGCCTTATCAAAGGCTCCTTCTACATCAAAAAAGAAGTAAAGGTATTAAATGTAATGTCACTTTGAAGAGGTTCAAAATCAACCACTGCCTTGCTTTTATATACAACAAGCTCTATTCCTATTGGTCCAGAATACGTAATATTTACCTTTAGCCTTGCCATCCAAATGCTCTATTCGATGCATAAGTGGCAACCCATCGCCACTTCAGCCAGTCCAGAATACGTATTATGGACCTTTCCATCTTCGGATGGAGTCTTGCCATCCAAATGCTCTATTAGATGCCAAAGTGGCAGTTACTATGCGTTATCCTACAACTCACCTCAGACATATTAAGACATAGACATATTGACCATTGCAGAGATCTTCCTAGTCTGCATTCTGTAAGTCTTATAATCACCTCTTCTTATACCAGTATTTAAATTAGTGCCAACGCAGCCAAATACCAACATCTGAACCATCAATTGAAAACACTAAACTTCCATGAGTTAAACTTCCATTTAACGGGGTTATAAAGTTTAAATATTTAGATCCTGGTTTTTGGAGGAGCACGACGTGTTTCTTTTTCAAATGTTTTATGGATCTTTCTGAGTTTCACATTGCGTTCTTTCTGCCATCAAAGTATAACCCAGTCAAGGCTATTTTAGCTTTTTTTATTCCACTATATTTGACTTGTTTCTCTCTGTGAACTTAACATATGTTAACGAAGAAGAAACATCTAAAATGCCTGCACCCGCAAGGGTCGCAGAGGCTACTATTGCAACCGCTCTGCTGGAAACACCCGTTCTTACAGGGTCCTCTGCCAAAGTTGGAAGCAGCTCTCTCAATCGGTTTCTTATTTGCCGGTTATTTGCACAAACTTTAAATCAGTGGCACTTGTTGCTGTTGTATATCAGAAATCAGATAAAGTAAGTGGCTTTCGTTTGTCATCTAGAAATCCATACTTTTCTTGGCTTTATTTAGCTTTAACAGTTTTGAGATCCTTCCTCAACACTTCCTTCCATCAATGGTTCCCATGACCATATTTCATGATACATTAGTAGACTGTTCCTTGTAGTATAAATTCTTGATTAGTTGGGAATTCTTTATTAGTTATTGATTAACTTGGTGCGTAGGCTTCCACGGGTAGATTCGTGATAAACAGCTTGGGCTTCCACTAAAATCCGCGACACGAAGGATTTGAAGTCCAACGTTTCGCTTCCACTAATGAAAGCATCTTCAGAGTTGTGGTGCATCGTGATGTTGACTCGAAGCAAAGACAAGATAAACTGACGACTGGAGAGAATATCGGCGTATTTATACTGATTTTCAAGACCTTAGATTGAACCTGGGGTTTCATTCCTGGGGGAAATCCTTTGTTAGGATGATGCAATCCGGAAGGTGCTTCCTTCGCCGGTCTTCCTTTGTCGGATGGGTGATGTAATAACTGAGGCACCATCTCTTGCAATCTGATTGGTGCAGGCGTGCAGGTATCTACTAATCAAAGGTTTCTACGTCCGAGAAAGGGTGAAGCCTCTCTTACAATCCTTTTATGATACCTGTTGACAGATGCGAGTACCCGGATGTCCTCAAACTTGATGAGATGGCTTATTTCGTCCGAATGCTGTGCTACTGCTGATCTGTGATCGTTGTTCTTCACTGCTCTCACGTGTTCTTGTAGGCGGGTTGAGATCAGTCTCCCAGTTTGCCCGATGTAGTTTTTGCCGCAACTACAAGGAATTTGGTATACACCGCAAGTTTTTAGATGAAGTATGAAGTTGGTCTTTTGACGATAGAATATTATACAAGTCAAAAATAAGCTAGGGGTTACAACATAATATAAAAAAATAGTTAAAGTTTATGTTAATCACCCTAGTTATGTATTATGTTATTTGTCANTGTTACTAAAGCCTGTTACTTAACTTGTTTTGTTTATTTTTGTTATAATATGTCAAATGTCACTTATTTCAATCTAACATTCTTTAACAATAATACTCTTTAACTAACTCATCATGATTAAGTTTTTTCTTATATTCAATACATATTTATTGTAAGATACTTGCTTTAATGATACAAATAACACTTTTCTTTTAATTTTGTCTCTTTTCTAACTCTGCCATGTATATTATGAATAAGTAGTTAGCAATGTATACGTATTCAGCAGTGTGATTTTATCATTTAGATTTAATGAAAAATGTAAGGAACTTCGTTCCTACCGGGTGTCCCGCGACACCACACGTACTTTTTTCCATTATAGTTCACAAAAAAAGGTTTTATTTATTTATTTTTTATTTTTTTAATGCCTATTTATAACTACCGATTGATTTGCGCCCTCGGTGATTTTCAAATCTTATATTGCGCCCTTATACACAAAAAGGTTGCCGACCCCTGCTATAGGGACTATGTCTATTCGAGGACCATAGGTCTGTATGAGTATCAGGTCTAACCGAGTACTAATTCTATACCAATATGTCTGTAGGTACCTGGATCCATGCAAAAACCAGGTCTATAAGAGTATATACTAGTTGTACCTCACAATTCTATAAGTCTAGAATAAATCAATATTACATCCACAATTGGGAGTCATTCAAATCAAAGTTTTTAGTTACAAAATCTTCACACTAATTAAAATTTCACACTAATTTGCAGAAATTTTTTTCTTTAAAAATATTTTATCGCTTATTTATCTATTAAAAAAAAAATATTGCTAAAATTATTGGTAATGATAATAAAAATAAATTGGTTGTACGTGCAGTCAAACGTCAAAAGGGTTTCGTTGATATTGTGAACATTAAATTAGTTAGTACAAGGGGTGGGCTCCACGTAAAATTTTGAATGTTTTTTTTATTAAATAGGATAAAAAGTGAAATACTTTCCACAATTATTATATATTTCTGTAATCTACTCTTCAATACCTGTCATTTGATACCCCACTCAAAATTTAAAAAAAAATCCCCGTGATGGGAATTATTGGCCATTTTGGATTCCCAGTTAATCAGATCAAAATGTTATTATCTTTTCTATCGTCCAGTACACCGCACATTTTGAATATTTATTTTAAATTTTAGTTATAGCATAAATATAGTTTTAGGGGGGGGGAGACACGCAAAATTATGCTTTTATTGACAAAATGGCGTTAAAAATAATTTCTCACAAGTGCTATATTATATATTGTGATATATTATACGTGTATTATGTGTTATATTTTTGTAATCTACTCTTCAAAACCTTTCATTTGATACCCAACTCAAAATGTTTTTAAAAAATTGGACATGAATTATCCGCCATTTTGGATTTGAACTGCTGATCATTTTTAGTGGGCTATATTTTTTTCTGCGTGCGGGTCAAAAAGATCTTTTATAATAGAAAGTTTCGTGTTATTATCTCTTTTGATTTAAAAGTTATTAGAACCGTACTGAGTGACAGACAGACAGACACAGAAACGAAACTATAAGGATATCATTTGGTTCTACCAACGAAACCCTAAAAATTAATAGTCAATTTATTATCATAAGTTGAATTTGTAAATTTTATATCTCTTATAATAAATAGGTTAGGCATAAATACGGCTTTCTTTGTTAATTTCTCAAGTTAAGTTTAAAAACGAAGAATCACTTGAATCTTTATATACGCGGATGAATCTATATATACGCGGATGACTCTATACAATCAATCTATATACTGTAATTCCTTAGTAGTTAAGCCAGTGTAGATGTGCATTAATGACTTTCCACGGCTCCCTTTGTAGCTGTAAGGGTTTGACCCGGTTATGAAACAAGCCTGCGCATTGAGAACCTCCTACCTCCACCTACAAGTTATAGAAGCCGTATCTAAAAATAGAACCACCCTCGTCTAAATATAGAACTTGGATTGCGGGGGTGCCTTGGGGGGGCCCCCTCTTTCGATAAACTCCCCACACCCCCTACTTTCTTGAAAAGCCAAAAAAAAATTATGTTGCATCATTAATTACAAAGTCATCTTCTTTTTAAGAGGAACTAAATATTGTTATATAAAGTTAAAAATTAAAAAAAAATCCACAATACCTTTATCAAACGAAAGAAAAACAAATTTGCATAATGTTAGTACGTAGCTTCCGTGGTTAATGTTATTATAGAATTATAGTATCTACAAAAATAATTAAAAAATTACATGTTATCAATCAAATATCAGTCTAACTTAGCTAACATTGATTTTCTCGATTTCACCTCAAAGTATGAACTTAACCCTTGACTGGTATCGTCATATTAACTTGCGTAACTGGTATCGTCGGGTTAAATCGGACCCAAGGCTTTTTAAGAATGATAAAGCAATTAAATGAATAGTTACTTCTAAATGTTTTATTTTTGACACTGTTTCCAACAGGTTCATGAATATTTTCAAGTATTTATAAGAAATCATAGTGTTGTAGCCCTAATTTAAAAAAATTCTACAAATTGAAATATTGGAAAAATATAATTTCCAAAATTTAAAGGCAAATATTTTTTTATTATTTTTTTTTTTTTAAATGGACTCTATTATCACTTACATGCTTAAACACACTTATTAAGGCTCTGTGACTTCTCATGAACTAATGGTTCTTTATACTGACGCATTACATTTTACGCATACAGTTCTGTATACTGACGCGACGTTTCGGAAACTATACAGGGTGGCACAAAAGTATGGAAACCCCTGAATAACTCGTCAGAAATACATTATTTTGAAAAAAGTTAANTAAGGTTTTCCAACGAACTCAGCCAGGGCATTGGTAAGATGAACATGTGTACCAAATTTCAACTAACTTGGTCATCTTTACTCAAGTTATCGTCATCAGTAGATTTCGTGACGGTTATTTTGTTACGGTGATTATGTGACGGTGATTTTGGTAGTTTTTTTCGGATTCACTCCCGGGCTCCAGAACGTGGCATAAGGAACTTAGAATTTTAGAATCATGGATATGTTTTTGTTTTCGCTCTAGGTGGCAAAATATAGTAAAGTGAAAAAGCTACCTCCTCTTACATCCCAACTTCTCAATTTAGATGCAAAACCCAAAAACATTTAATCGATTTCAATGTTTTTATATGAATTTTTACATGATTGAAATGAAGAAAATAAGAATATTCTTCTTTTTTTTGGATGTCTTTATTCAACATATTCTTTTCATTCCATTTATCTTTCACTATGAATCATATTCTTGGAAAAAATTGGACTTAAAATTTCAATTTGCAAGATGTAGTTAATGATCCCGCATGTATGTTAGTATCGGATATACGTTACTAAAACATAACATTTCCTCGCAGAAGGTCGCTGTCAAGGTGAATGTCTTTAAAAAACATTGAACGAGACGGATATAAGCGTAATAAGAAAACACCCACCTTAAATCTAGACCAATTTAAAAATAGATCACTGGAAATGAAAAACAAAAACAGACTGTCCGAGTATAAATAAGATTAACGGCTAAGAGCCGATGGTTTTCAAAAAGGTGACCGAGTCTCGGAGAGTCGGCGAGTCTCCGAGACTAGCCTCAGCCCTTGTCCACTAGCCATTTCAATCTCGAGAGCGTGTCTCGATACTAAAAAGTCTCAGATGGACACTTATCCTAATATATTGGGTCTTTAAAAAAAATGTAAATGTGGTATTCTTTTAAAATAATCTTTTAAAGGGATATAGGTGGTTAACACGATTAGGCGTAGGCTAATACTAATTTACGTTTTTAAAAATATACAATGAACTCTTTATATTGTGCTTTTTATGAATAATTTGGACTATCCTAAATAACATAATATGTTATCAGACATGATATTGGAAACCATATCAGCATAAGCTTCAGAGAAAGTCTATTAAGTGTAGACCGAACCCGCATTTCAGGGATCGTTCTTATGGGAGTTTACATAGGATTAAATAAAAGATGGTAATTGACTCATCATGAGCAAATCTCTTGAGAATACGGTGGAAACTGGACAATGGTACGTGGTGTCGCGGGACACCCGCTAGGAACGAAGTTCCTTGCATTTTTAAAATCACACAGCTAAGTACGTATACGTTGCTAACTATATACTTGTACATGGCGGAGTTAGAAAAGAGAAAAATTAAAAGTAGTTAACTGTTAGTACCTAGCGGAGTTAAGGCAAAATTAAAAAGAAAAGCATTATTTGTATCATTAAAGCAAACGTCTTAAAATAAATATGTATTGAATATAAAAGGGGTGGGCTCCACGTAAAATGTTGAATGTTTTTTTAATAAATAGGATAAAAATTGAAATACTATCCACAATTATTATATATTTCTGTAATCTACTCTTCAATACC
>KZ652473.1:139545-154020 GCA_001010745.2 Gerris buenoi | reverse complement strand
TATTTATTGATTTAAACATATTATACAAAACAAATTATGCATATAATCTCTAAAAGACTTAACACTTAAGATGACATAGAAAGTCGAAACAAGTTTGTTTGTTTAAAAGCAAATATTGTGTTGACAATATTGTTGTGTAACTTTCTACTAACTTATCTAGTCACAATTATAGAGTAGTACCACAAAATCGGTCAAAACTATACCAATCATAATGTATTGTATTCATATATGTATAATGTATCGAAAATAATCTAATCCAAGTGAAAAAATATTACTTTTGTAATACCTACTTTTGAAATGAAACGGTTAATTTCATAAAGGGTTAATATATATACAGTGTGTCCCCGGATGAGGTTGCCAATAGGTGTAAATGACAAAAAATTTCATTTTTCGAGAAAAAGTCACTCTTCATAAAAAGTTCTGCTTGTTTTCAAATGAAGATTTATCATTTTAAAAAATTCATACTATGTTAACTGCACTCAAAATTCACTACTGTCGACAATTGCTACATGAGTAAAGTAGGTTTATTTTTAATTTTTCGAGAAAAAGTTACTTTTCATAAAAATTTTTGCTTGCTTTCAAATAGAGAACTACCATATTAAAAAATTAATTGGATGTAAACTGCACTCAATAAATTATCATTTTTTAAAATAGCATTAAGAGTAAAGTGGTAGAAATTTTGATTTTTCAAATAAATGTTACTCTTTATAAAATGTTTTATTTTCCATCCAAAAGTAATTTATGCCATCAAAAAAATAATATCGAAATATTCGGATTTAAGTGTCCCCCGATTGGGTTGCCTATACGTGTAAATGAAAAAAAAAATATCATTTTCGACAAAAAGTCACTCTTCATAAAAAGTTCTGCTTGTTTTCAAATGAATATTTATCATATTAAAAACAAATTTCGTACCATGCACCCTGTATCCAAAAGGTACAAATTTCTGAAATTGGTCAAGAGAGAAGTGGTCAATTTTAATTTTTCTAAAAAATATTATTCTTTATAAAAATAAGTATTTACTATTCTAAGATAACTTTTGACACAAAAAAAATTGAAAAACAGATGTCAAAAAAGGGCACACATGGCGGTGGAGCAAGAATGGCGGTATGAGAGCACGCTCGTTTCTGATAAGTCCTATATATGATTTTCTTGATATGGTATAGGTCCAGAGTTGGGTGGGCATCGTCGGGCCCCTGATGAGTCGGTAGCGACNCTATACTGGGAATAGAAACCGATCCAAAAGTCATATGATTTCGCGTCATGTAATAGGACGCGAGGAAACTGTGTGTTATGTGCCACATAAATGTGTATATTTTTTTTTAAATTTCTTCAAGTATTCTCAAAACGAACTAACTTTAATGCCTAACGAAATACTACTTAATCAATTTGTACGGGTGATATTTCTAAATATCCAGGCGCTGATTGCACGTATATAAACTAATAAACATATAAATAACAATAATATTTTAGTCATTATTACAGTATTAATTACTGCAAAAGTTTGTTCTCTCAGACAAGAGAAGGGAGCTGTTACTAAAATGCCGGAGTGCTAATAAAGTGTATCCTCTAGAATTTTGAACACCATCCAAATCCGCTGGGGCTAGCTTACAACTTCTTCGACCAGTGCAGATGCAAGCCTTTTTGAAAGTAGAACTAAAGGCTTATGCCCATAAACTATCTTGGAATGGTACACAGCACCTCTATTGTTCCATGTTTACACGGACAGGGCAGTAAGAAACGGAGGATCACGAGTTTACTCCGAATCTTTTCAATTATCTGAGCCTGTCGAACGTTTCGCATCAAAATCGAATTTTGACTGCGAAGTTAAGGCTTATTCTTCTCACCCTGGAAACGCTTCTCAGAATAAGTAAGAAAAAGTTGTTTTTGTTGACTCCCAAGCTGCAATTGCTGCCATTACAAACATAGCATGCGTTTCCTCGGATGATGTTAACAAATGTAGAGAGTCGATTGAAGCCCTGAGGAAGTGAAATCGTGCTGCAGTGGATACCTGCACACTGTGGGCTTGATGGAAATTAAAGAGCCGACCAACTGGCTAAAGAAGGTACAACCAAAGAGCAGCCAGACTTACCTATCTCATTTAAAAATTATTAATAATGCAGTTTTAGATAACCAAAGAGAAGTGGCGGTTGGATACAGAAGGCAAGCAATGGGCTTCATTGCTCGACGAGAAAGGAAGAGTGCCGCCAGATCTGCCTAAAAGAGAAGCAGTAGCTCATTCCCGAATGAAAACTGCGGTCACGTCTATCTACAGAGCCACACTCTACTCGATGGGGTCGCGAATCCGATGGGGTCATCGGAGTCACAGAATCTGCAACCTGGAATCGACAAGGGGACATGAAATCCCATCCCTGCACCTTAGCACATGCCAAGCACTTTAAGATGTACGGAAAACCAAGAATAATTATATTGGGCTGCTAGACGTCGCGTCGCATGGCCGAAGTCGCCTTAGACGACAAAGCCATTGGATAAAAACAAAAGTATTAATTTGCATTAAAATGTTCAAAGGTGGCAGGTCTTCATAGAATCTAAAGCTAATTTAATAAAACATAGNTAAATGGATATAATTATTTATACATTCCTTTTATTAGTTATTAAGTTAAAGGGATCTTTAGTTCAATGTACTTTGATACAAAGGGATATCATACGTCTGTTTATTATAATGGGAGTAACAGTCTAAAGAAGAACATTCCGTACACCATCTTTAGATTCTTACTTCCTTCTGCATTTTTTTAAGGGGAGTAACATTCTAAAGTTAATTTCCTAGATAAAATTAATTATTAATTATTAATTAAATTTCATTCTGTACATTTAACACATGCCGAGTCTTTTCCTAATATAGTAGTTTCTGTAAAGTATAGAATTAATTTATTAGATTGTTTTACTTCAATAAATATTTGATCGTATATTATATTTTAAACTGTTTTTCGTAGGCTACTTTAGCCATTCTTGTCTTTGGCGCTTAATATAAAGTTGCTTTTCTAAAAAATTAGCTCCTCTCCCGATATTTGCATGTATATTCGGACGTTGGGGGCCACAAATTTTAATTTTTGTAATTCTGTAAATTTTTTTTATATTTATACATAAATTATGTATAAATATTTAATTATAATTAAAATAATGTTTCTTCATAGAATCTAAAGCTAATTTAATAAAACATAGCTTCTAAGACCTTTAATTGAATATTTATTTCACAAAAAGAAAAAATCATTCCACTTCATTGCATTCTCTTCATTTTTAATTTAATTATGTAATTTTTATATTCGCTGTAATTTTTAGTATAAGTTACAGAATCTTAATTTAACAACGAACAACTGTAATAACTAACAAAACAACTAAAGATGAAGAACAAAGACTAACTAACTTCAATATAAAGAGGCATTTTATAATAATACCATTCATATGTGTGTGTTTTTGTTATTACCCATAAAGCCATAGCCATAGTGAAATTTGATAGTGAATGCTGTTAAAAACATCTGCCAATTAGTAAGGTCATACTAGTATGGTCTCTTCACTAGGCATTAATTAATAAAAAAGTTTTCAAAATATGAGAATATACTAGAAAATTGGGGTTAATAAAAAACCTTGGTGTGATTTATTGATAATGCGTGTGAGACAGTGATGTGCTAAAGAGGTTAAAACTAATATGGGACAATCTCTGGGCCAACTTATGAATCTTATATAAATTTCATCAAAATGGGATGAAGAGTTTTTAAAATATGGAATTATCCAAAATTGTTTGGAACAGAAAAATGACACCTACTGTGTTACCTGATTATCTTATAAGCATTTTGGTCGTGAAAATTTTAAACTTAAGGACAAAAAGAAATTTAATTTATCAGAATGATCACAATTCTTCCGTTACCTTCGATAAGTTTAGAAGCAGAGCCACCTACACTCTATTGGATGGGGTCATCGGAGTCACAGAATTTGCTACCTGTCCATTATATCGACCAGGGGATATTACATCCCTGCACCTTAACACATGACAAGCACTTGAAGATGTACGGCAAACCAAGAATAATTTATATTGGGTTGCTAGACGTCGCATGGCGGAAGTCGCCTTAGGCCTTGGACGACAAAGGCATTGGATAAAAACAAAAGTATTAATTTGCATTAAAATGTTCAAAGGTGGTAGGTCTTTATAGAGTCTAAAGCTACAATTGAATTATAAAAATACTTTAACACAAATATACAAAATAGTCAGGTTATTTTTTACAGCATACAAAGCATGCAAGTTAAAATTAATAAAGACTTTTTTTTGTTTATATGACACCATTTATGTTTGAAAAATCAAAGAGCCTTCTTGAAGGAAATCCTTGAAGCTCCTGAAGAGTAAATTACCAACACTTAAAAGATTTTATGAGTATTGTGCTTTATAACGCCAATATTGCGTTTTATCGCCAAAATTTCTCTCAAAAATGTCCCCCCCCCCTCCACCAACCCTATAACAGCTAAAAACGGCAAGTCCTAAAAACCTAAAAATAATTTATCTTTTCGTTAATACCGATAAAAAATATTGCAACCCCCCGGAGGATCGAACCAGTGACTCTACTCTACTCCTGTTTATATATGTTTTTTACTTTTATACACGGCAGGATAGGGGTATTTATATCAATTAATTCAAAAATTTACCTAAAAAGAAATTTATTTTCCAACATGTTTTTTTTACAAATTAAATTTTTTTTTAGGACATATTTGGTGTGTCTGTCTTTTAGTAACGGAAGCATTGTGTTCATAGTAGACTATAGAAGAGGAAGTCATAGCTAGACCATATTTAGTCCCTTATAAATTTCAATAAGGTTCTCATTGCTTTATGCGCATGCGGAAGAGGTGCTCAAACTTTTTTTAACAACATCGATATCTTACAAAGAATTTTCCACGATTTGTCGAAAATAGCCCACAGAGTGCTATATTATTTCACCATATATTTTTATATTGCAAAGAAGTGGATGTGACTCTATACTGGGAATAGAAACCGATCCAAAAGTCATATGATCACTTTTCGCGTAATAGGACGCGAGGAAGCTGTGTGTTATGTCCCACATAAATGCGTATATTTTTTTAATTTATTCAAGCATTCTCAAATCGAACTAACTTTAATGCTTAACGAAATACTACTTAATCAATTTGTACAGCTGATATTCCTAAATATCCAGGCACTGATTGCACGTATATAAAATAATAAACATATAAATAACAAGATAACAATAATATTTTAGTCAATATTATAGTATTAATTACTGCCTACTGCAAAAGTTTGTTCTCTCAGACAAGAGAAGGGAGCTGTTACTGAGTTGAGAATTTAGAACACCATCCAAATCCGCTGGGGGCTGGGGCTAGCTTACAACTTCTCTGACCAGTGCAGAGAAGCAAGGCTTTACCAAGTAGAACTAAAGGCTTATGCCCTAGAAACTATCTCGGAATGGTACCTAGCACCTCTATGGTTCCATGTTTACACGGACGGTCTGTGGACGGGGTATTAAGAAACGGCTTACTCCGAATCCTTTTAATTATCTGAGCCTGTTGGACGTCTCGCATCAAATTTTGATGGCGAAGTTAAGTCTATCCTCCTCACCCTGGAAACGCTACTCAGAATAAGTAAGAAAAAAGTAATTCTTTTTGCTGACACCCAAGCTGCAATTGCTGCCATTACAAACACAGCATGCGTTTCCTCGGATGATGTTATCAAATGTAGAGTTGATTGAAGCCCTGATTCTTCGAGGAAGTGAAATCGATACGCAGAGGATATCGCTGCAGTGGATACCTGCACACTGTGGGCTTGATGGAAATTAAAGAGCCGACCAACTGGCTAAAGAAGGTACAACCAAAGAGCAGCCAGACAGACCTATCTCATTTAAAACGTCAACAAAAATTATTAATAATGCAGTTTTAACACTTTCGGGCTCCGCTGGTGCAACTAGAGTTGCTTCCCGGGTGCCATTTTTTTTTATAGATTTTTAATAGAACCATGACGCAACAGGTGCGTCACGCTGCGCGCGGGTATACCCTTGTCATGACGCAGACGTCTGCGTCATCGGCACTGAAAGTGTTAAATAACCAAAGAGAAGTGACGGTTGGATACAGAAGGCAAGCAATGGGCTTCATTGCTCGACGAGAAAGGAAGAGTGCCGCCAGATCTGCCTAAAAGAGAAGCAGTAGCTCATTCCCGAATGAAAACTGCGGTCACGTCTATCTACAGAGCCACACTCTACTCGATGGGGTCGCGAATCCGATGGGGTCATCGGAGTCACAGAATCTGCAACCTGGAATCGACAAGGGGACATGAAATCCCATCCCTGCACCTTAGCACATGCCAAGCACTTTAAGATGTACGGAAAACCAAGAATAATTATATTGGGCTGCTAGACGTCGCGTCGCATGGCCGAAGTCGCCTTAGACGACAAAGCCATTGGATAAAAACAAAAGTATTAATTTGCATTAAAATGTTCAAAGGTGGCAGGTCTTCATAGAATCTAAAGCTAATTTAATAAAACATAGAGGGGGCCGGCGTGGCTGAGTGGTTAGCGCCCTAGCTCTGAAACCAAGGTCCAAACCCCGACGTGAGTTCGAATCCCGGAGGGGTCAGACATGTTTCACACTGATGATCTCATCGAGTAGATGAGTAAAGTGGCCGGATAACCTTTAAAGTAACCGGATTGTTACTCCCTTCTGTATTATTATTATAAGTGAAGTAATAGTCTAAAGATCAATCCATACACCTTCTTTATATTGTTACTCCCTTCTGTTTTATTATTAGGGGAGTAACAGTCTAAAGAACAACATTATATACACCTTTATATTGTTACTCCCTTCTGTTTTATTATTAGGGGAGTAACAGTCTAAAGAACAACATTATATACACCTTTATATTGTTACTCCCTTCTGTTTTATTATTAGGGGAGTAACAGTCTAAAGAACAACATTATATACACCTTTATATTGTTACTCCCTTCTGTTTTATTATTAGGGGAGTAACAGTCTAAAGAACAACATTATATACACCTTTATATTGTTACTCCCTTCTGTTTTATTATTAGGGGAGTAACAGTCTAAAGAACAACATTATATACACCTTTATATTGTTACTCCCTTCTGTTTTATTATTAGGGGAGTAACAGTCTAAAGAACAACATTATATACACCTTTATATTGTTACTCCCTTCTGTTTTATTATTAGGGGAGTAACAGTCTAAAGAACAACATTATATACACCTTTATATTGTTACTCCCTTCTGTTTTATTATTAGGGGAGTAACAGTCTAAAGAACAACATTATATACACCTTTATATTGTTACTCCCTTCTGTTTTATTATTAGGGGAGTAACAGTCTAAAGAACAACATTATATACACCTTTATATTGTTACTCCCTTCTGTTTTATTATTAGGGGAGTAACAGTCTAAAGAACAACATTATATACACCTTTATATTGTTACTCCCTTCTGTTTTATTATTAGGGGAGTAACAGTCTAAAGAACAACATTATATACACCTTTATATTGTTACTCCCTTCTGTNCCCCCTTCAATAATTTACTGCTAACGACACCCATGTATTAGAAATTAGAAGCAAGCAAAGAGGAGCGCCGAAATGGATATTGTTCCAACCTAAAACTTGCCTCGGGCCGGCACTGAACATCGATATCTTACAAAGAATTTTCCACGGTTTGTCGAAAGTAGCCCACAGAGTGCTATATTATTTCTCCATATCTGCTCAAATTTTATATTGCAAAGAAGTGGATGTGACTCTTTACTGGGAATAGAAACCGATCCAAAAGTCATATGATCACTTTTCGCGTAATAGGACGCGAGGAAGCTGTGTGTTATGTCCCACATAAATGCGTATATTTTTTTAATTTATTCAAGCATTCTCAAATCGAACTAACTTTAATGCTTAACGAAATACTACTTAATCAATTTGTACAGCTGATATTCCTAAATATCCAGGCACTGATTGCACGTATATAAAATAATAAACATATAAATAACAAGATAACAATAATATTTTAGTCAATATTATAGTATTAATTACTGCCTACTGCAAAAGTTTGTTCTCTCAGACAAGAGAAGGGAGCTGTTACTGAGTTGAGAATTTAGAACACCATCCAAATCCGCTGGGGGCTGGGGCTAGCTTACAACTTCTCTGACCAGTGCAGAGAAGCAAGGCTTTACCAAGTAGAACTAAAGGCTTATGCCCTAGAAACTATCTCGGAATGGTACCTAGCACCTCTATGGTTCCATGTTTACACGGACGGTCTGTGGACGGGGTATTAAGAAACGGCTTACTCCGAATCCTTTTAATTATCTGAGCCTGTTGGACGTCTCGCATCAAATTTTGATGGCGAAGTTAAGTCTATCCTCCTCACCCTGGAAACGCTACTCAGAATAAGTAAGAAAAAAGTAATTCTTTTTGCTGACACCCAAGCTGCAATTGCTGCCATTACAAACACAGCATGCGTTTCCTCGGATGATGTTATCAAATGTAGAGTTGATTGAAGCCCTGATTCTTCGAGGAAGTGAAATCGATACGCAGAGGATATCGCTGCAGTGGATACCTGCACACTGTGGGCTTGATGGAAATTAAAGAGCCGACCAACTGGCTAAAGAAGGTACAACCAAAGAGCAGCCAGACAGACCTATCTCATTTAAAACGTCAACAAAAATTATTAATAATGCAGTTTTAACACTTTCGGGCTCCGCTGGTGCAACTAGAGTTGCTTCCCGGGTGCCATTTTTTTTTATAGATTTTTAATAGAACCATGACGCAACAGGTGCGTCACGCTGCGCGCGGGTATACCCTTGTCATGACGCAGACGTCTGCGTCATCGGCACTGAAAGTGTTAAATAACCAAAGAGAAGTGACGGTTGGATACAGAAGGCAAGCAATGGGCTTCATTGCTCGACGAGAAAGGAAGAGTGCCGCCAGATCTGCCTAAAAGAGAAGCAGTAGCTCATTCCCGAATGAAAACTGCGGTCACGTCTATCTACAGAGCCACACTCTACTCGATGGGGTCGCGAATCCGATGGGGTCATCGGAGTCACAGAATCTGCAACCTGGAATCGACAAGGGGACATGAAATCCCATCCCTGCACCTTAGCACATGCCAAGCACTTTAAGATGTACGGAAAACCAAGAATAATTATATTGGGCTGCTAGACGTCGCGTCGCATGGCCGAAGTCGCCTTAGACGACAAAGCCATTGGATAAAAACAAAAGTATTAATTTGCATTAAAATGTTCAAAGGTGGCAGGTCTTCATAGAATCTAAAGCTAATTTAATAAAACATAGAGGGGGCCGGCGTGGCTGAGTGGTTAGCGCCCTAGCTCTGAAACCAAGGTCCAAACCCCGACGTGAGTTCGAATCCCGGAGGGGTCAGACATGTTTCACACTGATGATCTCATCGAGTAGATGAGTAAAGTGGCCGGATAACCTTTAAAGTAACCGGATTGTTACTCCCTTCTGTATTATTATTATAAGTGAAGTAATAGTCTAAAGATCAATCCATACACCTTCTTTATATTGTTACTCCCTTCTGTTTTATTATTATAAGTGGAGTAACAGTCTAAAGATCAATCCATACACCTTCTTTAGATTGCTACTCCCTTCTATTTTATATTATTTGTGGAGTAACAGTATAAATGTTTAATTATTGGGGGAGTTTAAGGAAGTGCCGAAAAATGTCTATTCAATAAAAAAAAAAATAAATAAAGAAAAATGAAAGAATTATGGCTTGAAGTTCAGTTATTTTTAAAGTTTAAAAAAAAACACGTTTATTTTTTATTATACTTTATTATCTGAGCATTAAATATCTACTAGTTGCATCGATAAAGAATTAAGATTTTTAAAACTTTTTTATTTAGTGAATTATACCTTATAGGGGTTTTTGTAAATTTGTGAATATTTCTATTTTATTGAAAAGAAAAAAACTAGTTCACATTATAGACATTAAAGTAGGGCTAAGCTTGTTAGTAGTGAAGCCATAGGATTGCCTGGTATAAAGCACAACTCAGGTTAGCTCCCTACCTCAGATAGTAACTAGACATAGTGTCATCAGTATCTTTTTAACTTTAACATTTCTTAATGTAGACCTACAAATCGATTGTCTTAAAAAAAAGTAATAAAATAAACTCGGCATTGAAAATCAGCATATTTTTTTCGCAAATTTAATAATTATAATAAAATGAATTCATAATTTAGTTTTTGAGCATAACTTGTTTAAATTATTTATATTTATTTCTTTAATTCCAACTATATCTTTAAAATGCATCTTATTTTTTTATTAATTTAATATATCTATAAATAAAAAGATAAAATCATAAATATTTCTCTATTAATATCAAAGTAAATAAGTTAATATTCAAGCAATGGATATTATAAGTCTCGGAGACTTCAATGAAATAATTTCAAGAAGGATTTACCATGAACAGAATACTATTAATAATTAAGGTTGGTATGATTCATTATTAATTAATTTACCTTAAAATAATTGAATCGATAGAGTTTTTGATACTTCTTTAGATTGTTACTCCCCTATGTTTTTTTAGAATATAAATGGATATAATTATTTATACATTCCTTTTATTAGTTATTAAGTTAAAGGGATCTTTAGTTCAATGTACTTTGATACAAAGTCTGTTTATTATAATGGGAGTAACAGTCTAAAGAAGAACATTCCGTACACCATCTTTAGATTCTTACTTCCTTCTGCATTTTTTTAAGGGGAGTAACATTCTAAAGTTAATTTCCTAGATAAAATTAATTATTAATTATTAATTAAATTTCATTCTGTACATTTAACACATGCCGAGTCTTTTCCTAATATAGTAGTTTCTGTAAAGTATAGAATTAATTTATTAGATTGTTTTACTTCAATAAATATTTGATCGTATATTATATTTTAAACTGTTTTTCGTAGGCTACTTTAGCCATTCTTGTCTTTGGCGCTTAATATAAAGTTGCTTTTCTAAAAAATTAGCTCCTCTCCCGATATTTGCATGTATATTCGGACGTTGGGGGCCACAAATTTTAATTTTTGTAATTCTGTAAATTTTTTTTATATTTATACATAAATTATGTATAAATATTTAATTATAATTAAAATAATGTTATGTAAAATAAGCCGAAGATTTACAGTTTTATAAGTGGTCTTTTTTTTTCAGTAATTATACTAAGTTCTAATTCTGAGTTCTTCTTTAAAAAGTTTTTATTAAGAAAATAGAGATAGAAATTTGTCCACAAGTAATTTTTTAGCGTTTTTAATTTTTTTTTAACCAATAATATAAAATGTAGCGTTTCTCTGTGGTGCAGTGTATCTAATATATTTTATTAATATCTTTTACTCCTGTTATTAATAGTACTTAACTAACTATTAATTGCACATTACTAATTAACTATTAGTGCACATTAACTAAGTACTAAGTAAATTATTGTTGTTGTCTTATCTATTTATAAAAATTCCTTAGTAACGTAGCATCTATAATGAAAAAAATTAAATTAAAGAAGTACATTATTAATTAGTTTATTTATTTATTTAGATCTGCTTTGTTTTATAATTAAAATATTTTGGTTTGTACCTCAATTATAAAGGATTAAACATTTGATTTTACAGTTTGAAAATAAATGAATAATGTTAATTATTTTATTTTTTACTTGCAGTAAAGAACACCTGAGATATAATTTGTTTTTTTTAGTAATTTTCATCAAAAACTAAATAAAATATTAGTAGATTTGTATTAGTATAATTATAAAAGACACGATAAATTCTTATGAGAAATATCATAAGAGTGAAAATGACTTAATTCGTACATGGCTTTTTTTAAATTTTGGCATGTTTTACTTCCATGAAAATGGAAGTATGTTGATACCCTCCAAAACGTGATTCCGAGATCTCTATGAAGGAGGAGTCTTAAGAACCCGGAGATATAATTGAAATCCGTTTCATACACATATATTTGATGTGCATACACATATATGTAGTTGATTCATACACATTGATATATGTGTCTGTGCTTACTTATATATGTGTGTATGTACGTACGTACGTATCCGTCCGTTCGTTCGTTCGTACGTACGTTTGTTTGGAACTTTAAACTTTTATAACATCGGCTTCAATACAACGTTTTGGATCTACAGTCACTCACGAAATCGATCTGTCGACAATAACTTCAGTAGGATTTATTTGATTTCAATTTCCTTTAGGGTATATGTGTATATGTGTCCTATATGCGGTATATGATAGATTGTACCTGGACCTATATTTTTTGAGCACAATCGGACAAGCGGTTTGGGAGACATAGACATTTAAGTGATTTTTGTTGTAAAACTGTAATCGATATTAGCGTTTTGTACGATGTAGTTCATACTGAGTTCTCTCTCACATATTGACAACACGACAATTCATGGAAGTCATGTGCGGGATTTCCACACCGGCACTTTACAGTGATGTCCCCTTTATGTTTATTATACTATTTTATTTGAGTCTTCAGGGGTGAGTGGGTATACTTCTTTAAATTTTAAAAAGTTGATAAGGTGATTTCATCCTATTATTGTTAATTTTTATATCTCCCAACCTCATTATGAAGCCAAGTGTTTCTTATTATTTTAATGGTTATAGTTATAAGTAGTCTTTACTAAGAAGTAATTCGTCTATCATAACTAAATCTGGCAGTATTTTGTCGCTTTTATTTCATGAGAGTCACGGATATCTTCGTCCCGTAATGACGTAATTTTCATTTATTGTAAGAGTTGATAAGAGATAATGAATGAGTAGTTAAAAATGAATAATAATCATACTTTAAGTTTGTCATTTGCATGCAATTACATATATTGGTCTGCACATAGTGATAGGTGGTTAAATTTTGTATAATACCGCAGAAAATATATTAATACATAAAGAAACTGAGTATCTAATTAGTCTAACTAGCATAAAAATAGTCTAAATTAGTCTAAATTAGCCTAAATAGACTAAATTAGTCTAAATTAGTCTAAATTAGCCTAAATAGACTAAATTAGTCTAATTAGCCTAAATAGTCTAAATTAGTCTAATTAGCCTAAATAGTCTAAATTAGTCTAATTATTAGCCTAAATATAGTCTAATTGAATTTAAAAGAAATGCTAGCAGAAATGGGTGATACCATATTCTTTGTATTTTATCTACAGTTATAATAGTTCTCTATCTTATAATAAATAAATAAATACTTATATTATTTTCCATTATAGTAGATCATCTACATCTAACAATAATTAGTTACATAAAGTAATAATACAACATTATAAGAATTTAAAATTACTATTTTTTCTAATTAAATACATATTTTAATATCTAGTTTATAATATTTTTGTTAATACTCGTAATTTAAAATCTTCAATAAAATCCTTAATATATTGACTTAGTAACACTACTTTACATAAATCAATTCAATGTTGCAAGATGTTTAACCTTTTTATAATATGTTTAATCTTTCTGGGAATCGAACTTGACCAGACGTGTCGGCGTTTAGACCTTCTAGAAGGAACATCTAAACATAGGTTGCCAAAATTAACATCGAACTTTGTTTTTACTTTTGGTCAATCTTCAAAAAACAGTTTGTTGTTAATGTTGATATTTTAAGATATCGCTTTGAGAACTTATGTACCTACTAGATGTTATAAGATAAATCTAAAAACGCTTAAATTAACTCTTTCTTGGTTTTCACTTTAGTACTATACTTCGCCACCCGCAGCGAACACTAAAGCATATCAGGTTTGTTCCAACCAAACAGTTTACCGTCCGCGGGATCGTCACGGGCGTCCGCAATGGATAAAAGCCGTTTTAACCCAACTTGTGTCAGTGTTTTGTACCGTCCTCCAAACTGTTCCAACCGGTGGAGGTGGAGGAATCATTTGCGAACCGGTTCGCTGGAACCGTTTAAGCCGGGTCCAGACTGCTGAACCAAACTCAGGAAACGAGCCGAGCAATGGTCTTTGCGCATGCCCAGTTTAAAATACGCCTGCGTATCTCAGACTGGGCATGCGCAGAGACAAATGCTGAGCTCTTTTCCTCTGTCCGGATTAGCAGTTTGTGGAGGCTTTTCTGCACGGTCCAAATGATCCTCTGATAATACCAAGTACTGGTTTGTACGACATGCGTTGGTATGTCAATCGTCACATGTCAACAGGAAAGTTACTAAACTGTTAGGTTTCCTTGAATGTTTTTAATACGGTGTGAATTATAGTCCTAAACCCGTTCCAACCTAAAATGATTGTATTACAGTATAATGTTAGCGCATGCGTAAAAAACCTTTCCTAAACGTCCTAAACCGTCCTAAACTACAAATAGGGGTGTTGAAACAAAGAAATTCATTGTTTTTGGGTCATGGACACCTTAGCGTGGCCCGCTCTTAGACGTCCGTTTTAGAGGCTTTTTCGGGGGCGTGTATCTTTTTTCCTATTCACTTTAAAAAAAAAACAAAAAAAC
>KZ652473.1:121194-131675 GCA_001010745.2 Gerris buenoi | reverse complement strand
CCCACCCTCCCTCCTAACCTTTGGAGGTGGGGCCCGCACCACATCTTCTGCCTAGGGGCCCACTCACTCTAAATCCGGCCCTGCGAGACATAGTCTTAAAGTCTGCTGAGACAGTTTATTGTCTCGGTCAAGCGTCCCTAAGTCTGTTTTAGTCAAGCTATTCTCGTCTCTTCATAAAACCGGGCTTACACGATCCAAGATCCAGTATACTTGGTCGAAGTCACTTTGAACAAATCCACTTGGTCCAAGTGTTTGTAGAACTTTGATGTAGGCTTTACACGATCCAAGATCCAAGTATACTTAGTCGAAGTCACTTTGATCAAATCCACTTAGTCCAAGTGTTTGTGGAACTTTGATGTAAGGTTTACACGATCCAAGATCCAAGTATACTTGGTCGAAGTCACTTTGATCAAATCCATTTGGTCCAAGTGTTTGTGGAACTTTGATGTAAGGATTACATGATCAAAGTATACTTACTACTACTACTTGTACTTGATCCAAGTACAAGTGGAATTTTTATACACTATAAAGTAGAGGTTAGGATAGATTGTGTAAAATATTTTTCCCTCTAGAACTTTCCAGTTTATTAAGTTTTAAAACAGTGGTGATATATCACCTTCTGGTTAACAAAACCCAGCTCAACCTCGGCTTCTTATTTTGACAGCTCGTTCTTATAAATTGTCAGGTGGGCGCCATTTTTGTTTTTATCAAAATCTACTTAGATGGAACCCATCCCACTCAACTTGGATGTTCAAGTTGACTTTGATACACTGTTTACACGATCAAAATAACGTCAAAACTGACTAAAAATAATGTAAAATGTAAATTATTCAATTCAGTTCAATAAGTCAATAATTATGATGTATTAATTATAATATAATTATAACTCAAAAAATGGACATTGAAGCAGGACTTGAGTCTCTTAAGTCTCGTTTCAAAAAGCGTCCACACTTAAGACATCTTTTGACAAACCTGGCCTAGACTATTAATATTGTACATTTACGATCGAAAAATTTTCATCGCCCTATAACAAATTAGTAAGAAATGCACCATTTAAAAAAGAATATAGGTATATACATTTTTGTAACCTACTCATCAACAGCTTTCATTTGTTATACTACTCAAAAATTTTTTTTAAAAAAAGTGTGAGTTAACCTCATTTTTACCGATTGCACACATGTATATATAAATTTTTTATCTCGTCTATATTTTTTCTATGTGTGGATCAAAAAGTTACGCCAGTATTTCAGATTTTCAACTTGTAGCTTAAACGGTTCGGGAGATAAAAAAATAAACGAATTTTGTACAAAAAAAAAGTTATTTTGGGTTCAGAGATGTCATACATTTCAAATTAAATTAATCCAATGATCATGTATATAATTATACTTGCATTTCCAGGTCCAGATCTTCCTCAGGCGCAAAAATATTCCAATAAAATGACGTGGAAAGGAGAAGAAAAGGGTATAAAAAAGTAGCAGAGCTTACGTTACATAGCAATTTAAAACTTAGAGAGGTTTATGAGGGTAAGGAAAAAGAAAATTTACTTTATAATTTTTCTTAGTGTAGAATTATTTAATTGTATAGAAAACAATATTGATATACTATTTTCTCCTTTTAGACTGTATAGGGTTTAAATAAAAAAAATTGTTTTCTCCTCCTTTCTTTAAAAAACTGTTATATTTCGCCTTTATACTCAGAGCTTTATTTCCAAATCAAATGTTTGACCCTGCACAAATTTACATATTAGTTTTTTATGCACCCAGGGAGTAAAGTAAGCCATTATTCCTGAGCGATAAAGTTGGTTCTTGAGGCAGAGCCGAAGGAACCATGGTCCCTAAATCCCGAGGCGAAGCCGAGGGAATTAGAGCTTTTTATTCCCCAGGCGCAGCCGAGGGAGATAATTATCGCGAGGGGAATCATGGCACATTACTCACGAGGTACATACAATATTTTATCTCCAGTTTGGAGAAAATACACATTTTTGTCCAATGCACATTTTTTATTTATTATTTTAATAAATACCAATAATTATTAGCACTTATAATAGCAGACATATAAGATATTCAATGTTAAAAACAAATAGGAATTGGAATTACACTCAAATAGAAGGTTATTTAGACGCAGGTTATAAACAATGATAAAGATGGTCGAAAAAGCAATATCGCCAACCTGATTTCAACAACTTCATTACATTCATTCTCTACTATTTATAAAATAATTAAGTTGGCAGAACTTACTTTTTCGCCCTATAGTTTAGTTTTACGTCCTACTTTTACTTTTTCTACTCCTACTTTTTGAGTTCAGGGAAGAAAAGACCTGCTTTAGTCCCTCTAAACTAATCCAAAATCATAAATTTTTCTCCCTACTGGAGATACATAGCCTGGAGAAGCTCTGAATAAAACCGAAATATAGCTGTTATTTACAAGATTTTATTTAACTTGTAATGTTTGTATGTATGTATGTTCGAGTCAAATCTTGCAACTGAATTTTAAAGCAGTTATCCTCAACCGATTGAATTGAAATTTTACATACATGTTTAGTTTGGATAAAAATTAATGGTTAGATTAGATAAGTGTCGTAATTCTTAACCCAATATGGCGGACAGCCCAAGATAGCGGACTAGTTATATTTTAAGCACACCCGACACCCATGTCACGGGAATCAAATGAAAGGGTTTGCTGAGAAAAATACGAAAAATAATATGCCTTCACTCAAAATCCAACATGGCGGATTTAACCAAGATAAAGCTTGTTTTAAGAAATTTTTTTTTTTTCTATTAAATTATTTAATGAAAGGAGAAGAAAACAACATTTTTATTTAAACCTTATAAAGACCTAAAGAAGAATAAATTATGTCAGTTTTCTATACAATTAAAGACAATGTATGTACTTATACATAGTATTTATATAAGTACATGTATTTATATAAGTACAATGTATTTATTTATCAACTACGCCTCCTCCTCCTGTCTCAAATGAACTTTGAATACCGTCCCCTAACTTAAGAAATGTTTATAGTAGCTCTGGCATACATACATATGTAATACATAATACATACTTATATAAAACATTCATACATATACAATACATAATAAATTGCAATGTAAATATCAAAATAAGTCAAGGAAAAAAATAACGAAAAGTTACTATGTATAATATAAATTGTATATAAGGATACATCTATACGTGTAATAACCCCCAATGCAATAATCCACATTTTCTAACAAATTGTAAATTTCTTTGCAGTGCATGGATATCTTTAGTAACACAAGCGCGTCGTGAAGATATAACCTATCTGCCTATCTTCATCACTGCTCCACCCCCTTGTCCTTAAACACCAGACATCGATTTTGTTTCAGTGGCAGAGTAAGCAAAAGAAACCTTCCAAGAAGAAACCCTACTACATCCGCCTCTGGTCGATAATTTTTGAGACAAAGGTGTTAGGTAAGAGTTAATGGAAATTACGGGTTTATACCGCATAACTATGGGTTTACCAAATCAAGCTCAAGTTTCATATCGATGTCTAATTACTCTTATAATCCATAATTTTAAAGTGACTAGCTTACTTCTTGTATATTCCAATTCCAACAACAATTGTTCTTCAACATCGTTACATCATGGGCACTTTTTGTATTTTATAGCTCCCCCCTTAGTTCTAAACTATAGTCCGTCCTACAAAATTCTCAAAAGTTTGTGTGTTTGTCTCCCCAAGACATTGTGACTTCTGTGGAAGTTTTATATTTTTTATTCCTTTATCTGAATAGTTGATTAGGCTAATAGTCCGGGAGATAAAAAAATTGTCTGACTAACATCAAGCTAGAATTTTGTATACAAGTTAATCTTTTAGCACCTTTTAAGAATATGTGGTTGGTTAAGTTCGTCTGCGGGTGCGGGACATAGCTTGTTAATAGGCATTTGAAAGAAACAAAATGGTTGAGAGCGACCATGTCCCGCCAATTATGGTGGACAGCATGATTTTCATGATCCTGATTACAGAATTAGTTATTAGACCAAAAATCAAGTCGATGTTGTTTTCACAGTTGATAGGTTAGTTATTCAAATATTACTAAAAATCAACGGGGTCGCCTGTCAAGGGAGAAACTAACATCAACTTGATTTTCGGTCTACTAACTAATTCTGTATTCAGGATCATGAAAATCACACTGTCCACCATAATTGGCGGGTCATGGCCGCTCTCCGACGGTTTGTTTTTTTCAAACGCCTATTATTGCCAAGCTATGTCCCGCAGACGAACTTAGTACTTAGCCGACCCCATATTATTTTTATAAGCAGCTAAAAGATCGACTTGTATACAAAATTCTAGCTTGATGTAAGTTAGACACTTTTTTGCGCGCTATCTCCTGGACTATAAGGGATATGATCACTATTATGTACACAAGTGTGATATTCCTTTGTCCCAAGGTAGGTATACATTGCAATAAATATCCCTTTATCTTAATAGTAATTTAGACTAAGGAGTATATATCTGTGTATGGGAGGTAAAGAGCACTTTGTGCCAAATTTAAATTTTTCGGGAGAGCTACTTTAATGATTTTTTTACTTATTTTACCTCCCCAGTATGTTAGTTCATAGTGACTTTTCCAACTGGCTATATCCGTGAGATTTAGTTTTAGGTCATCATATACTTGTACCTCTAAAAAAAGGGGGGGGGGATAGGAACCTGTTAAAACCTCAATTTCGTAAAAAATGGAGATAGTGCCATTTACCTCCCATGCACAGATATGCTACTCTGTATAAAATGTTAATGTTCCTTTGTCTAAATAACTATTAACACAAAGGGATATAGGGGGGTGCTAAAGTAATAAAGTATCAACTTATGAAACAGAAAAAGGATCATCAGAAGGGTGGAAGAATGGAAGACAGGAAATAGATGCAGCGGAAGGAAGGCTAGTGTCAGCTGTTGGACACTGCTCAAGATTAGAGTTATTTGAAACTCTTGTGCGTGTGACAGCGGCTATCACAGCCTTCCTAATACAACTAGATCAGCTATCAGCTCCAGCCATCTCAACTCATAAACTCAGCAAAATTATAATTATGGCACCAGTTGGATTGAAAAGGTAAAATGTTTAATTATCTATATATATAAAATTAAAGTTTTGTCTGTTCATTGGTCAGATTTGAAAATTTGTTGGATACTTTTTCGTTTTATACATCCCGAAAACCGAATCCGGCCTTAACTTTTTTCGTGTATGTAGCCTCAGTCAGACTTTATAGGCGCAAAACTGGCTAAATGAAATCGATATATTTTTTTTTTCAGAGGTGAGCACAAACATGTTGTGCAATTTGTAGGCTTGGTTTCATCGAAAAATATTGAGTAGAACCAAAGTTATTGACAATTTTATAGAAAAAAGTAAGTTGACTCAGCGTAAACAAACTCTACTGACTTGCTAATCAAAATGTTTTAGTACTTCTAGACTTAGACCACCTAAAGACTCGCGTTTTTTTGTCGTTTGTCGGAAACTGCCCCAAACCTACTGGAAAGATTCGAAAAGTTAACAAAATACATTATTACCCCCTCCCCCCCCTTAAAAATTAAAGATGGCGGACGTACTTTAATGTTTTTTTGGAGGCTTATTGTGGCCAAACGGTAAGTCGTATCGACAAACTGACTGCGCCTACGGTAACTGATTTTAAAAGATCTAAAACTTTGGTCCTATGACTTTTTGTCGTACTGTTATCGGTTCTACCTTAAACAGAGCTAAATTTTATTTTTTGTAAGAAAAAAATGACTTTGAGCTCTTATGGCGTCCGAAATTGTTGACCGATTTAAATTCTGATTGGGGTGCTTAAACCTCACACAAACGCTCTTTAAATTGATTATATATTATTTTATTAATTTGTCCTTGAGCTAGAGTTATTAAATATTTACTGGTGCAACTGCCGTATTGAGAGAAGAGACTGGTAATTAAATTAATGCGCCATCATGTTTGTCATGACCATCATAATTGTTCAATGACTTCACATTCTAATTGGTTTTTATGACTTTTTTTTCTTTATTATTTATGAAACCTTTTTTAGTATTTGTATCAATTACTATACATATTAATTAGTTTCTATTGGCTATTTTTTAATTACATGACAATAGAAAACAGCCACTAATACCTAGAATGATTTTCTGTCATAGATTTGAAACTTGTCAAAATAAAGAGTGTAAATATGGGACATGTCAAAACAAATAAAATAACTTGCGGATTTTTATCCAAACTAACTTTCCATACAGCAAAATTTGCTAAAAAACGAATTAAATTCTGCTGAAAGATGNGTGGTTTTTGGTCAGATTTCATGACTTTTTGTACGGTTCCTAAAGAAGGATTCTATAAACTGTTTAGAGCCCACCCTACTGTAGGTGCATCAACGTTAAAGTGACTGCTCGCAAGGTTGGTATTTCGCTCCAAGTTCAGTGCAGGAATGAGCTATCTCATTTTTTATGATCTAGGAATGGACTAGGGTTCTAGACGAATCCAAAAAGCCCTTATTCAGTGGCGTACCTAGGGGGGTGCGGTCCGCACCGGGCGGCACATAATTTGGGGCGGTATTTTTTATATTAAGTATTAGTTTTAAAAAAACAACTTATTAAATTCATAAGTTTACTATTCGATTTCTACGACTTATGAATTACTGAGTATAATTTCGAATATTAGGGTTTAGAGATAGGTGACGGGATCATAAATAGCAGTAAATTTGTAGCAGCATAAGCCCTATTTCAGCTCTACAAATCTAATACTTTTCGAGATATGACACGTCAAAAATTTTCAATTATTTCAAAAAAATTAAAATTTTAAGTTTTGCTTTCGTTTTGGGCTGAATATCGGCATAACNCTCCTTAAAAATTAAAGATGGCGGACGTACTTTAATGTTTTTTTGGAGGCTTATTGTGGCCAAACGGTAAGTCGTATCGACAAACTGACTGCGCCTACGGTAACTGATTTTAAAAGGTCTAAAACTTTGGTCCTATGACTTTTTGTGGTACTGTTATCGGTTCTACCTTAAACAGAGCTAAATTTTATTTTTTGTAAGAAAAAATTGACTTTGAGCTCTTATGGCGTCCGCAATTGTTGACCGATTTAAATTCTGATTGGGGTGATTAAACCTCACACAAACGCTCTTTAAATTGATTACATATTATTTTATTAATTTTTCCTTGAACTAGAGTTATTAAATATTTACTGGTGCAACTGCCGTATTGAGAGAAGAGACTAGTAATTAAATTAATGCACCATCATGTTTGTCATGACCATCATGATTGTTCAATCACTTCATATTCTAATTGGTTTTTATGACTTTTTTTTCTTTATTATTTATGAAACCTCTTTTAGTATTTGCATCAATTACTATACATATTAATTAGTTTCTATTGGCTATTTTTTAATTACACGACAATAGGAAACAGCCACTAATACCTAGCATGAGCCCCGCGTGAAGCGCGGGGTGAAGGCTAGTGTACAATATTAAACAAGATTTATTATGTTAGATAATTGCAAGATAAAAAGAACTTTTTATAGACTATACGTTTTTAAATTTTCTGTCATAGATTTGAAACTTGTCAAAATGAAGATTGTAAACTTAGAATAATACTATAGAAGGAGTGTCACTGATAACATTGAAACCAACTTTTGTTGTGATCATTATCCGCGTTCTAAAAATTCATTTTTGTAATTTGTGACGTCATAACTCTAAAATTATTTGCCTTCGGTTTTATAATTTAATTTTTTATTTANAAATAAAATATGTGTGAGGCTCTCACGCATTAGAAGTGAAACTTAAGTTCTAGAATGCATTGCTCTCTTTCATTTTTTGACAAATTTATTATTTCAGGATTAAGGAATGGTTATGGGAAATTTAATTGAAAAAAAAAATATATTACTACGCTAAGGCAACCACATTTATTCCAATAAAAATAAAAATATTTGTTTTGATTTGCTGGTCTTTAAATAGATATAATACTTTAATCTGTAAAAATGTTACACTTGGACGAGTCTCGAATCGCAAACTTCGTTTCATGATGCCACTATAAAAAATAAAAAAATCCACTCTACCGCCGCCAAAGAAGTTTCACTTCAAAAATAACTGGATGCATGGACCCCCCCAAGGCGCATACCCCCAATAACTGCCTGAATCACTTGGAATATTTATAATATCCCCCCCCCCCAAATCTCTGAAAAACACACATCTTAGAAGACATCAAAAGATTTCACAGAATTCCAGCTTGAGTAAGTCAGACAATTTTTTGCTCGCTATCTCCTGGACTATTATAACATGAGTTCTAACTGAGTCTACTCTCTCCAACACTGATGCTAACCACTCGCAGTTAAAGGTAAGTCCTCTTGTCTGTGTATACACATATCAGAAGATATGTATACACATATCAGAAGATATGTATACACATATCAGAAGATATGTATACACATATCAGAAGAATATCGTAATTTCTGTTAATTGCTTACATTNTTTTTTATATAATCGGCAGTATTTATATATGGCTCGCTGCGCTCGCCTATTATATTCTGCATTTGTAGTCAATATTTATTAAATTGTTATTGCAGGCACGCTACGCTCACCTGATTATACATTATTTTCACGTAATCAATATGTAATACAATTAATGCAAGGCTCGCTACGCTCTCCTGTTTGATTTAGCATTTGTAGTTAATATATATTAAATAGGGTTATTGTAGGCTCGCTACGCTCGCCTTTTTATACGGTATTTGTTCGTAATCATTATTCAATATTCAATATGATTAATGCAGGCTTGCTGCGCTCGCCTGTTTTTACAGTGTTTGAACAAAATCACACACATTCGAAGTACACATTTGAACAAAAGTTACGCATGTTTCTTTCAGCATTTGTAGTAAAATTTTAATAGTTAGGTATTCCTATACTACTCTTTAAGACTTTTAAATTGATGTATATCATGTCACACTGACTAAAAACTTTTTAACTCCACCTTATTGGCCGCCATCTTGAAAAAAATTAATTAATTATGAAATTTTAATTATTATTGAATCTTTTCCTTCTTTTATACTTTTAGATTAATGTAGGTATAACATGCCATGAAGAATATTTTTTTTAATAGTCCACCATATTGGCCGCCATCTTGAAAATATTATGTGGAAAATTTTAATACTTACATATTCCTTTCCTACACTTTAAGACCTTTAAATTGATGTATAACATGTCATACTGACTAAAACCTTTTTGTTTAGTCATCCACCATATTGGCCGCCATCTTGAAAATATTATGTGGGAAATTTTATTAGTTACATATTATTTTCCTCCTCTCAAAGACCTTTTAAACTATGTATAAGACATTATACTCACTAAAATTATTTTTTTAGTCGTCCGCCATATTGGCCGCCATCTTGAAAATATAAAGTGCGAAATTTTAGTAGTCACATATTATTTTCCTCCTCTTAACGGCCTTTAAAATGATGTATAACACAATATTCTTACTAAAACTATTTTTTTTTTAGTCATCCGCCATATTGGCCGCCATCTTGAAAATATTTAGTGTGAAATTTCCAAAAACTATACAGTTGTCACTAATGCTGAGATGCATCTTTGTGCCAAAATTCGTTGAAATTGATCAATTTTTACTCCAGTTATCGTTGGACAAACAAACACACCAACTTTTTAAATCCCAAGTCTCTGAAATGAAGAACTCACTGCGCTCGTTCAACAAAATAACTATTAAGACAAAGTGATGTTTAGTCCAATGTATTTGGGACTAAGGAATATCACTCTTTTGTTTTTATTAGGGGAGTAACAGTCTAAAGAAGAAAATTCCATAGGTCTTCTTTAGATTGTTACTCTCCTTTGTTTTATTTATAAGGGGAGTAACTGTCTAAAGAAGAACTTTCCGTACATTTTCTTTAGACTGTTACTCCCCTCTGTTTTATTTATAACAGGGGTGGTAGACTAAAGAAGAACATTCCGTACACCTTCTTTAGATTATTATGTATTTAATTTTCAGATGTTTCATATGTTGATATTTCATCTTTAGATTATTCTATGTATGGTTATTATTTATCCTAGTGTTTTTCATTTATTAGTTTTCATATTTAAGTAGGTACATTTAATTATTATTGAATATTTCATCAAAAATGTACCATAAAAATAACTCCTCTTCCTCTGCCCTTTCTCTGGGGAATCGAACCCGGCCTCTCTCCGTCCATATTAAAAGCTATTTTCTCAGGAACTAGATTTTTCCCGGGAATTTTTTTTTTATCAAAATCGTAGGAACCGTATCGATAATTTTTTTTTTTTTGTTTGGGGTTTTGGGGGTTAGCGTTCCCAAATTTGGAGCTAAAACACATTTATCGATTTTACCTCAGGGTATGATTTTTCTGAACATTATATGCCAAATTTTGTCAAAATCGGTCCAGTACTTTAGGGTCCACGCGTCTGATAGACACATTTAAAAAAAAAAAAAAAAAAAAAAAAAAAAAAAAAAAAAAAAAAAAA
>KZ652473.1:94876-115671 GCA_001010745.2 Gerris buenoi | reverse complement strand
ATTGCTCTTGTTTCGGGCCCAATATCGGCATAAAACCGCTCACCTACGAGAAAAGCCATAAGAAACGAAGTTTTAGTACATTTATTTGGCTTTCAGACAAGCAAAAAATGAAACCTGTAGACGAAATAGTTCTGCAATCGAAAAAAAACAAACAAAAAAAGCAAATGTTAAAAAACCATTACCAATAACAACTTTCAGGCATTTTATGAAAGAAAAATGTGTGGAATCATGTTTTAAGGTGGAAAAGTGTAATTAATTACATGTATTAACACTTTTACACTTTTAAGTTTTAAGCAAACTAGAAAATAGTGATATGTTTACCCCTTCATAACTCCGTAATCCTTAACATTAGCACATAAATGCATCGGTCCATTTCTGTTCAAAATTTTACGTAGATTAATTTTGTATATGACAATATTAGCGCTAAACCTAATAGTTTTCGAGATTTTGCGAAAAAAGATTAAAAATACCCTTTCACCCTCCTTTTCTCCCCCCCCCACCAACCTGACGCTGCTAGTCGTGCAAATTTTTATCACTTACTACGAGGAGGGTATAGAACAATTTGGCGTGGGGTAGAACTTTTTTTTTTGGATGTTTAGGTTTGGACAATTTTTTAGCAAATTTTACTGTACTATAGGTGAGGAACCTAAGAACTCTGAAGGTTTCTTGTGGACGTTAAAAAAGTATCTTGTTTAAATTTTTAATAAGGTTGCGTTTATAGGTATATCAACTTATGCGACCTCCATTATTACTGCCTAATTTAAATATGACATCCAATGGTAAAAACATTTCCCACCTATATTTTGTCTCAATTGCAAGTATTTATTTAAGTTTATTGATTTGATTGACTTATAAAAAGGGCGGGAAATTGGAGACCGCCCCGGGCGGCAAAAGTTCTAGGTACGCCACTGCCCTTATTCAATAATATCGGTTCAGTTGTTTAGGCTGTAGGTGCGTCAACGTAAAATGAAGGAAGAATAAAAGAAGTCATCAAAACTACCATTTTCAAACCTATTTTTGTCTACTTCTACTTGGCCGATTTTGACCATTTTTTTTAAATTTTTGATCTACAGGACACGACCTCCAAATATATTAAAAAAATATTTAGGTAGCTTGAACTTATTTCACGCTGCAGAAACCCTAGTTTGTCACCTACAGTATATATACATTGGCATCTTTTGTGAAATTTTGACTTTTTGACTTGGCGGGGCGAAACGCTGCTGCGTTCCTAAATTATTTTACCTTTTTGTTATAAGCGTGATCCTTTAAACTGTACTACAAGTAACATAGGTATATTCCTTTTACATATCCACACATAATATATATGTATATTATAACAGCCATTTTGATTTTTATATATTTATATATTATCAAAGTTGATATAGTACAACTTTAGTAAAGATGGGAACCACACTTTAAGTTCATCAATGCTCAAAGAGTAAAATAAAACTAAGCATAAATAAATAACATTTTATTGAATAATGTACATATAACAACCAACCAACAAAATGAAAGCAGTTCAGGATTTATACAACAAATAGACACAAACCAATAATCGAACATTCGAAAATTACATAATACAAATGTATTTACAAAAAGAAAGATTTAAACTCAGGTTTAAAAACACATCAACTTTTAAAGTTGCATAAATAAATAAATAAAATTTAAAAAATCGCAACATAAAAAATCAAGGATGGGCAGAACGGAACGTAACTATAATTCCAATCGTTCCTAGATTTCATGGAACTACATTATTTTTGGAACGACTAGGAAGTTTTTATTCTATTTTATTTTACTGTCTACTGGAAGTAACAGTCTAAAGAAAAACATTCCGTATACCTTCTTTAGATTTTTACTTCCTCCTATTTTTTTTATAGTGGGAGTAACAATCTAAAGAAGAGAAAATTAAATGAACATATAATTTAAATAAAGTTTTATATATTTCTACATAGGAATGAATACAAATCAAGATGATTAAAATGAAATTAAAAATAATGAAAAATCTGTTTTTTCATTAAATTTAATTAAAAATTGAAATATTAAATTCACTTCTTAAGACAAGAGATTTTGTGAGGACTTATAATAAATAGATATCGACAAAAAAGCTTATTAACAAACCACATTTAAAATACTCAAAGTAGAACCAATTTGTCGTTAGGATATCCAATTGGGCCAGTCACATCGTCTTTTCCGCATCCAATGGAGAGTAAAAAAGTTAGTCAATGGTCTCCTAAAGGCAACTGAAATCTTCACTTCTAATATAAAAGGGATATCCATATCATATCCCTTATAATCTAGTAAGATCAATTTTAGGACACATTCTGTATGAACAGTAATGAGACATGACACCAAAGAATTAAGTAATAAGTGATGTTTACACTTAATCCTGTACACACTGATAAGTGGGTGTTAGATATGCTAGTTACACTTAATAGGACACTTAAGTGATGATCACTTAATAGGCCTCAACAATAAACTGATTGAACTCTAAATCTTAAATATTTTTTTATTGTGGTTTATCGATAAAGTTATCAACAACAAATTTATCAACTTACTCTTTAAGTTTTATTAAGTAACATTATTTTATCAATTAAAAATCATAATTAACAACTTCTTATTGCATTTAATTAAAAAGAATAAATAAATACAATTTTATTTATAAAGATTAAGAAATTTGAAAGAACACCGATCCATGCCAAGTGAATTTATATCGTCAAAATAGAATAAAAATGCTTAATTTCAAAGAAACAAAAAAAATGTTATAAATTCAGAACAAAAATCATTACTTCAATATAATTGATAAGAGGGCTCATCTAGAAAACTCAGGATTTGGGGGGTTCGATTTCTGATAAAATACTGTATTTTTAATTATATTTTTCTGTCTTACCTTCTTTTTTTTAACTCAATTTTCATGACATTTAATTAATAACTTAATGCATAGGCTTTGTTAGATTGGTTGGTCTCATACTGGAGTTCTAGGTTGATCAGTGGTGACCACATCATAGTGGATTAGGGTCCCGCCTCTTGTGCTAGAAGCTACTTTAGCTCTGATGAAAGTTTATGAGTTCACTCTGTTATTTCATCACAGTAACAGGTAAGTCCCAAAAGATTCCTCTAGCCTCTACCACAAAGGGCAAAACATTGAAACCCTCATACACATAAAATGGTCTCCATCGGAACTTTAATTACTTAAACGTCAGAAAATTAAGTAAAAGATATACATATTTTTAAAAAATTTAGTTGTTTTTAAAAAAAAAAAAAAAAAAAAAAAAAATATGGACAAACATTTTAATTTGAACTTCTAAAAACCAATAGAATTCAGCTAATTTTAAGGAACTATATCACTTGGAGTTAATATGACAATTTTAATTTTTAAAAAAAGAAAAAAAATTATATTAAGTGTCTTTTTACGTTTTATAAGTGCAAATATGTGACATTCCTTCTTTATAGAAATTTTAAAAAATTAAAACTAAAAAAATATTTTGTTGAGACCTGAGACTCGTATAAACCAAACCATTAATAAGCCTCATTATAATAGTCAAGTTAAACTGAGGCAGAACACAAAGCTTGGATTTGGGCATATTGTGGAACTAATCGGAGAGTTTGGAAGTTTGACCAAGTTGAAAATGAACACATCCTAAGTCCTGATGTAACACATGTATAGAAAAATACGTCTTATATATAAATATATATACGTCTTAAAAAAAAGGCTCAATTTTTCTGTTTATCCTAAATATTTTGAAAAAGATTAGGTTTTCCTAAAAAGTTCTTCCATGCATAATTAAAGATCAGACGATTGTCTACAAAACTACCCATATGACTGTCTTCATAACTCTAATGGTTTTCAAGATATTTTCGGTTATAATTATAGGTTTTTAGGTTTCAGTAAAAAGTACAAAAAGAAACCTAATATAACGGCTCTGTCTGTCCGTTGGTGTCGTTTGTCCGTTGGCTTGTTTCAATTCATAAACTACTATAGCTAGAAACATAACATTTGGCACACAGATGCATCTCGGCGTTTGATTTAACTGGACGCATTTTGGAGTTTCTACACTTAATATTTTCAAGATGGAGGCCCGGCCAATATGGCGGTTGACTAAAAAGAGTTTTTAGTTACCATGGCATGTTATACATCAATTTAAAGGTCTTAAAGTGTAGAAAAATAATATGCAAGTATTAAAATAACCTACGTAATACTTTCAAGGTGGCGGCCTTTATGGCGGGTGTAAAAAAGTTTTTATTTACCATGGCATGTTACACATCAATTTAAAGGTCTTGAAGTGTAGAAAAAGAATATGCAACTATTACACCTGATAATTTTAACTAAGTCGTACAGAAACCGGCGATTATCGCCTCACGTACTTTCGTGAAGTGCGCCTTACTTGTTTATGGTCCAGTACCTACGTTTTTAGTCTTTGCTATTTTTCTGCAGGTATAACTACAATTTTTGAAAAAATGTACGTCCATAAATTAAAGCTGAGAAAATATCTTTTCACACTATGCAGGTCTATACATTTTGCATTAGAATATAATCTCCAAGGTTCCAACATGATTTCATTCCCCCCCCCCCCCCAAGTTTCAAGCTTACCAAAGTTTTTAATGGAAGCATTTTTTAAAAAAAGAACTTCATTGCAGGCCCCAAGGAGGCTGCAAAAGTAAAAAACCATGAATTAACATCTATGCCTAAATCCAGCCCTGCTCATATTAAGAGAATTTGTGATCTTCAAAATTCTGAAATGACTGTTTAATGAATGGTTTTGAACAATTTGATCGTTGCTCTAACAGAATCTGATGATTATAGGTGATAATCACATTCTTTAAGCTGTACATGATCTGAAAAACAACATTGTCAATAATTTGTAATATGTTAAGCAAAAATTAATAAATATAAAGGAAATTTGGCACAGTAACTTAATCACAAAATAATTAGAAAGTTTATTGACAGGAATTGGGGGGGGGGGGTAAAAATGAACAACAGAATATAAAAATAAAATTTAAAAAATCGCAACATAAAAAATTAAGGATGGGCAGAACGGAACGTAACTATAATTCCAATCGTTCCTAGATTTCATGGAACTACATTATTTTTGGAACGACTAGGAAGTTTTTATTCTNATATAAAATAAAATTATCATAAATATACTAACCTATAGACTGCTGAAACTAAACCGGAACATTTCTCTAATCAGAGGAATTTTCTTCTTTTTACTTTGTTAAAAAAAACTTTTAATTTGTTATGGTTAACTAACGAAAAACTCGAATTTCTCATACATTAAAGATTTGGCAACTAATTCGCGGTCCTAAAACTTAATGATGTGAAATTAATAATGACAATTCTAACTATCCGTAAGTGTAACTAGTTATGAAGGCACTAACGAACTAGTTATAATTATTAGAAACTATCATTTCAATAATAACATTAAAATAAGTAAAACAAATTCATTTTAAAAAGTTGAAGCACCAATAGCAAATATTTGTCCGTCACCGTCAACTACGAATCATACTCAAAGATCAAATAAAATTATTTGTGATAATTTCATCAATAAAACAGTGTTAACAATTATAATTAAACATTAAAGAAAATAAATACGAAAAGAAAATAAGTATTATTAAAATAATATGTTAGATTACTATTTTGGCAACACTGGTTACACATTNTCTACACTATTCTTAAAATTAGTATTGTTTTTTGACAGCGCGGGAAAATAGAGAAGGAGCCAATGAGAGCGTTGGATTTTGAATTTTAGAAGGTCGAAAATTAAACAAACATTGTTTAAAATTTATAATAAACTTAACAAGTTTCTTTAATACATTTTTGTAATTCACAAAAAAAATCATATTTTATTTATGTATAATTAATGTACATAAATACATTATAAAATGTTTAATAATACAAGCTTCAATTTATTTACAATTAGTTTATATAAATGTATTTCTTATTTAAAAAAATGAAGGACTAAGACATTTTTATACTTCCAAAAACCAATAGTATTCAGCTAATTTTGAGGAACATTATTACTTTTAAGGGAATTTTTATATTTATTAGATAAAAAAAAAATCAAAATGATATGAAATGTGTTTTTACTTGTTGATAATATGATAATTATGGAGGGAGATGTATATATTCTATTAAAGAAAATAGTTACGTCATAAATATTAAGACATAAGAGCGTCTATGGAGGTCATCTTAAAAGAATAACATCAATTGTTTCTCCACGTAAATTGAAAGCTTTCAGCCTTCATAAAGCCATCATCAGAGTCAATTTAGGAAGATATTGAGTTAAATTAATAAAAAACTAGTAGTAGTAGTCTAGCACTTCCTACTAGAACTGGTAGGACGAACAACTTGTTTGAACCTTGCAATTAGGCCATCACTTAGGCCCTTTTTACGCCCCATGGTAGAGAGTTCCAGCCACTTCACACATCGCATATATGTACATTGCACTGCCGAAGCGAGTATGATGTGATCAATAGTGAGCCATATAAATCAGAGCGTCACGGCGAGGAATCGAACCCCATCTCATTCCACTCATGATTCAGTGACGGCCGACCATATGTGGTTTAACCCACACAACCACGCTGGCTCTCTAACAATAAAAAAAAAACTAACTCAATTTCTTCCTTAATTGGCACTGATGATGGGCTTATGAAGGCTGAAATCTTCTTTGTCATATAAACCATTTTCAATTTACTCGGAAATTGTTTATGTTATTTCCTTAAACTATTAACAAATCACCAACAAAATGAGGAAAAATTATAAGAATTTAGAATCTTAAAGGCTTAAAAGTGGTGGATGTATTAAAGCCTCTACAAATGATTTTTCTGAAGGCGGAAATCATGATCAGTGGTCTAACCATGAAATGGATGATGTAAGGTCATTTTGTTGCTCCTTCCTTCAGCTGTATAAACCATATAATTGGCATTTGCAACCAGATAGATGGTACTTCACTTAAGTAGCTACCCATATATATCAGTGTTATTTAGAATACCAAGTGTGGAGAACCTTGCCAGAGTTGGGACGGGAATTGAACACCAAACCTCCCGCTCCCAAAAGATGAATTATAGGAATTACGCCACTAGGGCTAAACTGTTGTAATACAACACACATTGAAGTTTTGAGTTGTGTATCGATTATAATTATAATATATGAAAAATGTCATGGAATATTTTAACACATAAATGCCCATATGAGTAAGGCTCATGTTGATAAAATCTTTTCCTTAACTACATGTATGTGAGTTACTGTAAGTTGTGACTTTTTGACACTTAGATTAGCCAACCGAAATGAAGAAAAAAATAAAGCCACTAGGCCTTAGGGCCAGTGACATTTTTGTTTGCCTAGTCGGCCCGACCTTCTAGAATTCGAAATCCTGACCTCTCATCGGCTCCCCACGGATTTTCTCGACAGGTGTATCTATTGTGATTTTGACGAATTTAGAAACAGTCAATAAAACTCATAGCACATTTAAATAGTTTATTATCAAAAATCTATAGTAGTTTCATCACCGATGATTTTTAAAAAAAATAAAAGAAATATGCTCTTCGTGAAAGATCACAGTGCCCAATATATTTTGACATTTGGCAATGGATAAATTTGTGGAGCACTGTAGCTGAGTACAGATAAAAAGACAAGTTAAAACAGTTCAATATAATAGCAGTTTTGATAATCTGATTTGGATGGAACCCAGTTAACTATATAACCCATCCTAACTTGATAACCAATAAACTTGGGCTATTGAAAATTTATGAAAAAATGAGAATTTCAAATTCTACTTTTTAACTAATAGTCATTGAAAAATAATACGTTATATTTATATTTTATTTTCATAAAGGTTATACAATAATTTAATCTTATTCAGTTTCCAATTACCCACTGTTACGTTACACACTTTAACCCCTGCTCAATTGTTTTCAGTGGTATACCTACATCTATAAGCAACAACGCATCTCACTTCACAGCTAACAAAAGTTAGGTGTTTTTGTTGACTCATTATAAAATAGACGCTCAATTAGTGTGGCACATAGCCTCTTTGCACCCAATCACGTATTTTATTGATTTTATGCTTTTACAAGCCATTATTATCTTCAGTAAGCTCGGAAGCAAAATGTTACACGATGCTTTCGGATTAAGATTTGACTTAGACCTGAAGAAGAAAAAATAAATTAAGTAGACTTCCCTGAATTTGAATGTAAACATAGCTAATCAGATAGGAACGGGATTCCATGAAATCATACCGGTTCATTTCTAGTAGTATTAACACTGTCCTGTCCTACACTATTCTTAAAATTAGTATTGTTTTTTGACAGCGCGGGAAAATAGAGAAGGAGCCAATGAGAGCGTTGGATTTTGAATTTTAGAAGGTCGGGCCAACTAGGCAAATAAAAATGTCTCTAGTGGAGGGACGCCGACCTAAGGGTAACCGTTCCAAGAGACTTTATAACCTCCACGCCACCGCTTGAATTCACTTTTACATATTATTCACTTTTTATGTTATTTAAATATAATTCTAATACACTAAATATTATACTGGTTTTTGAATTTTGTTTGTAACTACCCGTCATTTCAATTTGTTAAGTTATTCTGACAAAGTAAGACTTAGACAGAAAATTAATCAACTCAGTAATCGTTATCGTTTTCCATGTTATATAACAATAATAGAGTTTATTGTTTATTTACCGAAAAATAATAACTACTTCTTTCACACTGTACTCAAATATTGATAGATTAAAATGTAAACTTCAACTGAATTAACAAAGGTTCTTAAACTTTCTTTCATTACAATTCAACATCTGTCAGGTAAATTAATTCTTCGTCTAAGTAGTTTTAAGCCTACACTTTTCATAACTTTTCATTACCGACATTAAATTTCTTGATTCTATAAAGGAAATTAACTCTTTCATTAAATTTCAAAACATATTCGTAAATAAGAAGTGAAAATCCAAGTGGCAAAATCAGGAAAAAGATCGCGATTTGTTGAACTAGTAAAATAACCTTCTTTTGTTGACAAACAAATTATGCATTTCCCTCTCTCCCACAGGCCTGGTGGCCTGTGGGATTTTATTTCTTCCCTCATATAGGTTGGCCAATCTGAGTGTCAAAAAACAATACTAATTTTAAGAATAGTGTAATTGTATTTAATTAAGGTAAGCAGCTCCCTAATTTTATTCATGAACTCTTGTTTGAACTCGGATTACCGAGACTACTATATGTTTACAGTCAGATTATCTAAAGTTTTGACTTTTGACATTCAGATTGGCCAACCTAAATGATGAAAAAAAATAAAGCCACTAGGTCTGTACGATGGGTGGGGCCGATGACATTTTTGTTTGCCTAGTTGACCCGACCTTCTAGAATTCAAAATCCTGACTTCTCATTGGCTCCCCACGGATTTTCCAGCGCTGTCAAAAGTCAAAACTTTAGATAATCTAACTGTAAAACCCAAATTTTGTACAAATAAAAAACTGATCATAAAACAACCATAGAAAAATCATAAAACAAAATATTGAAAATGAATAATTAACAATTTATTACACTTAACTTCAACACTTATTATATAGCAATGAGGGAAAAGGAAAATGTCTCAATTTATTTTTGTAAATAATGTATAATTAATTCGACAAAGAGACATTTTTTATCAATAACAACGTGAAATATACAAAAAAAATAAAATAGCTACATACAGTAGTAAATTGAGGTAAATAAATAATTAATTCTTAAAAGAACTTGCCACTTTAATATTAATGGATCACAAATGAATAAAGAAATGCAATATTAGTGACATGAAATAGTGACGATTTGAGTATACCATTTGACAGTTTTTACTTGAGATTTGATAAAATTTAAGAGTCCAACAAAACGAGTAAAAATGTTTAGCTTATTGTCAAATCACCTCAACAATTGATTGAATAGAGAAAGGTTTAAACCAATTTAATTGACGTTATCATGAATAGATGTGGCAACAGCTCATAGAGGATTTAGGCCGGCTATAGGGTAAAAACAACTTCATACTTGAATGTAATGGATCAGTTGATAAAATAGCTGTATAAACCATATTGTGAACAGTGGTAACACTTTAAATAATTTGCTTGCCGCTCTTAGGCCTCCGGTACGATATGAATGGTGAGCGGCAAAGCAGAGTTGCTCACATTTATGTTTGCATTGAGTACAATGGAAGAACAGGACGGCCGGCTATGACAAACCCATCTGCACTTGCCGCTCACCGCTGAGCCTAGACACTAATTTTCGCTCACCGCTCAGTCTTTACAGTTGATTACTTTCCTCAAGTAAACATAGTAGGGAACTTTTGAAAAATACCGCTCAGCCTACTATTTTTTATCTTATCGTACCCAGTGCCGCTCACCAATCTGCCGCCCACCACTTTTGTCAAACCCAAAACTTCAGTTTTTTAATTTACTATGTAAGTTTAAATAAACATTTATTTGATTGATTGATTGATCAGTATGATGACATAAAGACAATAAATATGCCTCAGTGCCATCTTAATTTCTTAAATCATTCAGTTAAAACTGGAAACTAACAAAATTACTTGAATTTTATAAAACATTTTCTTCCAAAATTTAAATGAACTGCATTTGTGCATAGCATTTAAATTGTACAGGTTGATGAAATCTAAAAAAAAATGTTAATGACGGAGACATTGTGAGCTAATTGGTTTTATAACGCGATACTTTGCACTTCTTTCCAAAGACAATTAAATTATTTTTAATCCCAAAGTTTATTTTGGTCCATATTATCAACAAAATCAATCATTTAAGGCAATTTATCAGGAATGATGGATACAAATCAAGTTGATTTTAACAATAGGTTTGTACCAACCACACTTCAAACTGGTTTGGAACTGTCCGACGCATGCGCATCGGACCACATTTGAACGTTTTTTGCTAATGCACATGCGTCGTACAGTTTGAAACTAGTTCGGAACTGTCTGACGCATGCGCATCGGACCACATTTAAACGTTTTTTTGCTAATGCACATGCGTCGTACAGTTTGGAACTAGTTTGGGGTGTGGTTGGAACAAACCTACCTATTATGTAAAATATAAAAAAAAATATCACACTGTCTGATACAGTTAAAAATTTACGAAATAAAATTACTTGTGGAAGAACCTCAAAGATTTTTTTTAATCTACTACGTCGGTACGGAATGAAATATTTGAACACTTTTAAAGACTCGTATGTTGCCCTCTGTTGATGATCTCAGACAGAAGTTCTTTTTGCTGAGGATCGAGGTGAGATGAAAGATCAGATTCGAGGTCCATCACAGCCTCGATGTCCTGCGACTGACAACTCATGACTAGTGATTGTAAAAGGAAGAACAGCTCGACTCCTAAAAGTCTTTCTGGAAAAAACACCAATAACATTTTGTTAAATATAAATTAAATTAAATATTTAGAAACAATTATCGTCCAGATGTGCTACTATCTATGTATATAATACCATACTATCTATGTAACAGAGAACCATAATACTCCCCATACTGATTTTGCTTCCGAGATTACCGAAGGTAACGAAAGCTATGTAATCGTTCTGAAGAACAAAAAATTTTTAGATCTCCGATTTCAAAATTCTAAGACAGAAATCCTTTTTGGTTCCGTGTCTGTCCTTCAATTTTTGTGAACCAACATATCTTAAAAACTACATGTTCAATTTTAATGAAATTGATTAATTATTGGCATTAATTTTGGTGGTAGGTCATAATAATTAGCCCATTGTTGGTCCCATAAAAGTTTCAACCTTCTGCGCCAATTTGCTTATCTTCCACATGCGCACGAACATACATTTATTTACACCTATAGGTTCAAAAGTACTTATCTGATTTAAATGAAACTTTTATAGTTTATCGAAAGTAACCCGCAGATAGCCCCAGATTAATTTGAACCGTCTACGCTCTTTAACTTTTGCTAAATTGATTTTGGTGAAAAAAAAAAAAAAAAAAAAAAAATGGGGGAAACAATTAAACCAATAAGACAATTTTTGTAAAAGCATAAAAATCAATAAAGTACGTGATAATGATGCGAAGAAGCTATGTGCCACACCAATTGGCAGTCTATTTTTAGCCGCGTCCAGACTGCCTAACCAAACTGAAGAAAATAAGCCAAGCATTGGTGTCTGCGGATGCCGAATCTGAGGTGTGCAGGCCCACTTTAGAATGGGCATGCACAAACACCAATTCTCAGCTCATTTACTCTGTTCGGCTTTACATGATTGAGGATTTCTAAATATATTTTTGCTATTCCTGTTTTGAGTTCTAACCATAGGGTAGGAAAACACCAACTCAAACTGACAGTAGATGTGTGCTATAGTAGATGTGTGCTATAGTAGATGTGTGGGTGTTTAAACTTGGTAACATAATTTTTGTCCACTAGAAGGTGATAACGAAAGTAGTACAAGAAGGTGGACAGTAGAAGGTCCCAAGAAGAACCCTTTCAGACTTGTCCGGAAGTACAATACTTGTGGGGAGGTTAGTTGCTTTGCATTTGGTAAGAAAATAGACTGTTGGCTATTCACTTCCCTGTCCTGTTCCCATGTGGCCAGGACAGGGCTAGTTGAGAAATAGACCCCGGAGGAGATAGCTATACTTGCTTATCATTATGTTCGTGAAAGAAGGAAAAAAGAGGTTTATGGTTACAGTAGGTTAGTAGTTGTTTGCAAAATACCGATACAAGCTACTAATCCAGTTACTATACCAATAATTAAGCCAACTAGGCCACAAACTCTAAGGCTAGTGACACACTTTACCACCCGGGTGGTGCCACCTGGTTGATGCCACTTGCTTCCACCACCTGTCTTGCGCCACCCGAGTTTTTAATTTTTTCCGCTAGTCAAGAAATAGACCCAGGAGGAGATAGCTATACTTGCTTATCATTATGTTCGTGAAAGAAGGAAAAAAGAGGTTTTTGGGTTCATCCAATAATTTCAGACAAAAAAGAGTACTAGTTTGTTTCAGACAGTGTACCCCCGTATCAAAGAGGACAGTAATATTTTTTAAATTTTTGCCATTTGCCGCGTGGAACTTTCAACGACATGCTTAGAATATTGAAAAACAGTTTGAACCAGTAAATATTAGGGATGCAGTTAGCCCCTGATTTGATTGAAGGAGTTGGGGCTGAGTGGCAGAGACTTGGGTGGCACCGTGTGACAGGCTCAATTAAGAACAATGGGCTGACCGGGTAGCGCCACCTGTACGTGGCGGCTAGACTGTGGGACAGTCAACCAGTAGGGTGGAGCCACCTCGTGTGGCAGGTTCCATTCTATTCTCATTGCTGACCGGGTAGCGCCACCCGGGTGGCACTACCTGGGTGGCGAAGTGTGTAACTACCCTAATCCATTGAATAAAAAGGAATAGTACAATAAAGTGACCACATACTTGTTTGAGGATCAGGTTCACCTATCCAAGTGTATTTTTCTATAAGTTTGGCCAGTTCAGGATCTAACCTCTGAGGCGTTGGACTAAGGACAAGTATTAACAGTAATCTGCACACTTCACACCTGAAACATCAATTTACAATTGATTAAAAAAAACCCTAAAAGTTTTTTTGTGTACAACCTTCAGCTAATGAAGAGGAAAAAACAAAGATCTTATATAATAGAGATAGAACGTTAAGAAGGGGTTTGAGGCAAAAAAGTGACCCCATGGAGGTATTTGTAAAGTAAGAGAAATTGGAGAAAAAAATCATACTGCGCATGCTCTGCGACCTTTTGACTGGGACAAATTACCTTCTTTGATAGTTTTAAGGTAACCTCTGGTTAATTTTGAATCAGGTTATGGTAACCTATAACCATGAGGAAGGTAATTTGTCCCATGGAGGTGACATTTTACAAATCTCCATGGAGTCACTTTTTTGCCGCAACCCTCTATCTGGTTTATATAACATCTTTGGGAAAAAATAAAGTTGAATCTAATAATAGCCTGATCAACTGGTAGTAACTGAAATTAGACTCACAATTTTTTTAGAATTTACATCTAATTCTATTATATATGTTTTAAAAATCACTTTTTACAGTGCAAGCCGCTAATTTGATCACTTTGGGATCAAGATAAAATGATAACATTAACAGATTGACATTAATCAGTAAAAGGTATGGCAGAAGGAAGTAAAACTCAAAACAAAACAAAATTATATCACAAATGGGTTTTCTTAAGAACTTTAGATTGTTACTCCCCTATGATTTTTAGAATATAAATGACTGACTAAATAACTATTAAGTCAAAGGGATGTTTAGTCCAATGTACTTTGGGACAAACTGATATCACACTTCGTTTTTTATAAGGGGAGTAACAGTCTAAAGAAGAACATTCTGTACACCTTCTTTAGACTGTTACTCCCCTCTGGTTTTTTTGATATAAGGGGAGTAACAATCTAAAGAAGTGCCAATAAATATGTGCATAAAAAATTCACGATGTTTTGAAGGGCTTATTCTTTATTTAGAAATTAAACGTTAAATCAAAACAAATCAGCTTCGAACTTATGTAGATTTGTTGAAAGAGTACTAGTTCTGAGCTCTGACAGCAGTCCTTTGTAGTTGGTCTCTAATATTTTATTCCTAATTTTTATAAAAACATTTTATGTAAAATAAAGTTATACAATTAACATTTATCAACCAAAAACACCTTTTCTTGAACTGGCTCTCAGCTAGTCCCTAAGACTGTATAATAGTACATTACGCGTCGAGTGTGGAAAGTAGCATTTTGCATGCGAGTGTGGAGTTTACACCCGAGCGATAGCGAGGGTAGTAAAAACCACACGAGCAATGCAAAATGCCGTTTTCGCACGAGTTGCGTACCGTACTTTATCTACGATTTTTAGATTTTAATAATAAATGCAGAAAAAAATAATAAACTTCCTGTATGTAAGCTCGTATTTCAGTATTTCCCTTTTGATAAAGATGACATCAATTCGTTAGTTGTATTTTGTGCCGAATTAATTATTTCGGAAGGCGTATTATTCTCCTCATATTCTTCATAATCACTTAATCACTTATTGATTTTCACAAAAAAACTCGATACAAACAGTTACTTTTATTAAATAAACATCAAATTAGTTATGTTAAATGTAAACAAACTCGCTAATCGTGTGTAAAGTTGATAATTCTTCTTCTTTACGTCACTAGAGTGGAAAAAAAGAGGAATTGTTCAAAACAATGAGACACGCATTAATACAGGTGTGTAAAGAATCACTTTCTACGAATCTAAACAGAGATGTAATGTTTATATTACGTATCAATCGTAGATAAAAATATTAATTCTTTCCCTAGCATACAGCAGTAAATAATTATGCTAAAAATGTTGAATATGGAACCCCCACAAATAACAGCCAAACAATTCATCAGTATGACTTCCCAATTTTAAATTATTATTTTAAGGCCTAAAAAAAATGTAATTTTCACTAAACAATTTTGGAGTTTTCTTATCTCCTTGGCCCTAATTTATATTAATTTTTTGAGCGATTTGGTCTTTTAGGGTAAATAATTGAAGTTACATTTCATTTAGGGCTATATTTTGACCTTTCGTGGTCGAACAATAAATAATATTTAAATTTTCAATGTAAGGTAAGATTTTTTATACTTTGTTAGATTTTTTTTTTTAAATAAACACCATAATTTAAAAGTTAATTTATTTTTTTTTAATTTACTACTTCGTAAAAATTATATAAATATAATTTTTAACAAATTATTCAATGTTTTAGGCATGAAGATGACCAGGATAGGTCAGAATATAGCTGAATTTGAAATATAACTGTTCAATTATTCACTTTAAAAGACCAAAACACTCAATAAACAATTTTTGTTTTTTGAATAAATAATAATCTAGATAATGTTTCGAAGTATTAAAGTAGAAAATTGATTCTGGATCATTTGTATAACATGCGTCACTAATTTTACGAGACTGGATTAGAATACTGATACATTAGAAGATTGATACATTAGAAGATTGGTACGTTCAATTGGAGACCAATGTTTTGAGTTTGGAAATTTATGAATAAATTTATGTATTATTAAATTTATTTAGCAATGTTTGCAATACAGTCGAGAATCGCTTTGCAGCACAATTTCGCTTGATTTATACACTTAAGAGAATATATCCCTTTGTCAAAACCATTTATTTTTAAGATTTGTACGTTTGAAAGCTTGTAACTAATACATTTAATTAATACATTTTAGAGATTATATGCCTTCGTCTAAATAATAAATTCGAGTGAAGCCCACCCCCAAATTTTCTAATCTCTTTTCCTAAGGTGGTCTGATAACTGCAATTTTACCGAAATATCAGGGTGTCCCAGCTAATATGAAACAGAGAAATATCTCCAGAACCATGATATATAGAAAGATGTGGTTTTCAGGGTTCGATAATGGCTAAAAATGCGCTTCTAATGCTGAACATTTTCTGTGTTAAGCAGAAAAGTGTGAAATTTACGAAGTTAAAAAAAAAAGTTAATAGGAAGCTATATTTTTAAGACTAGATTGGGATTATATGGCTAAAAATAAGAATTTTTTACTCTTGAAAATTTTTCGCTCCAAGCATTAGTTTGCCATCTGGAGAGCCCTGAATGTGCTGAAATTGAAACTTTAAGTCCATTTTACAGCTGAACTAATGGATTTAGGAAGATAATTCAAAAGACAAAAAAATTCTTATTTTTAGCCATAGAATCTAGATCCATTCTTAAAAAGATGCATTATTGATTTTTTACACTTTTTGAGCCCTGCTGAACACCTTTTTAGGCAAAAAAAAAGTTACATGTAACGGCCCCCATACACAATCAAACATTTTGTGCAAAAGTTTGCGCAAACATGATGTCGGGGAAATTTAGTTAAAAAAATCATATTTACGCAAACATCAAGCCCCACATGGTTAAAATGTTTGCACAAACATGATGTTTGCGCAAAATGTTTGACCGTGTATGGGGGCTTTAAGGTATGATTTTTAGATTGGATTTGGATTCTATGACTAAAAATAAGAAGTTTTTGTCTCTTGAATTATTTTCCTAAATCCATTAGTTCAGCTGTAAAATGGACTTAAAGTTTCAATTTTAGCACATTCAGGGCTCTCCAGACGGCAAACTAATGCTCGGAGCGAAAAATTTTCAAGAGTAAAAAAATTCTTATTTTTAGCCATAGAATCCAAATTTAATCTTAAAAATATAGCTTCCCATTAACTTTTTTTTTAACTTCGTAAATTTCACACTTTTATGCTAAACACAGAAAATGTTCAGCATATGTTCTAGAAGCGCATTTTTAGCCATTATCGAACCCTGAAAACCACATCTTTCTATCTATTATGGTTCTGGAGATATTTCTCTGTTTCATATTAGCTGGGACACCCTGTTTAGTTTTTCATTTCCTAGTATTTTGCCCAAACTAAGAAAAGTAATATTACACAAAGAGTCACATAAGAAGGTGCAAAGTTACATAAGAAGGTTTTTTTTTCTTTTTTTAATTTCTCAGTTCTTTTAGTCAAGTAAAAAAATAAAATTTAAAAACTAAAATAATAATTACATACCTAATTAAAATATCTATATACATTCCAAATGGTGCAGAAGTAACTGAGCGCACAGTTGAAACCATTTCGGAGAATGATTTCAAGGCACCCTCGTAGTCACCGGTCGATATTTGCTTCCTACTCAAGATGTCGAGATCTTGTAATCGTGTGTGTGAGCCTGAAGAGCGGTGAGAGGGAAGAAGAGCAAGGGACGGATATATATCACTTCCTCCAACCACTTTAGTCTTGTCAACTGCTTCACATATCCTTCGAGATTGACCCAGGCACCATTCTCCTGTCTGTAATATTTAAGATGAAAAATATTAGTTTTTGTAGTTTTCAATTCTTTTAAAAAATCAGGACGAGTCCGATGGTTAGGACATGCGGTGCGCATGGAGGACAGCAGAGTGCCTAAGAGGATGATGGATAGAAGACCGGGAGGTGGAAGAAGAAGAGGCAGACCCAGAAGGAGATGGCTGGAGGATGTCGAAGACGACCTGAGGAGGTTAGGCGTTCGTTCCTGGAGGAGACGTGCGCAGGATAGGGAGGAGTGGTGAGGCTATGTTTTGGCGGCCAGGGCCCTTCACGGACCGTAGCGCCAAAGAGTTAGTTAGTTAGTTTTCAATTCTTCAGATGTCATACCACTACTGACTACTGGTTAGGCACAAGCGCTAAGAACACTAGAGAATAAACAATAGCTTTATAATAATTTAGAATACAGTCTGTGCCAAACAAGAGTTAGTGCGTTGACAGAGCGGGAAATCCAGTGACAAACAGATTGGACAACCTCTGAGGGAAAAAATAAAGCCCCTACATTAACTTTCTTGGTTATCCAGAGGGCAAATCTTGAGCTCTCATAGGCTCCCCACCCCATTAACTAGTTTTTCCCGTGCTGTCAACGCACTAACTCTCATTTGGCACAGACTGTAGAGATACAAAACAAATGCGTAGCTAAGAAGGGCCCGGTAGCTCAAGTACAAGAGCAGTTTGCTTTTAATCAATGAAGCTAAGCAACATCAGGTGTGGTCAGTAGTTGGATGGGTGACCACAGATAATTATAATGTAAAATGTAAATATTTATAGTTCAAGGGGTGCCATTATTGTATCATAGTAAAGTATTCATGATTATTCTATAAAAAAATTAGACATCTATCAGTACTACTAGTTCCAGCACCCGGTAGCCAGATCACAATTAAATATATTATTTTAAGAATTACAAATAATTAAAGAACTTTTTTTTCAAAAAAATGACTACTAGTTTATGACAGCTCATTGCAATCGTTCATGCTTTAGAAGCAAAAGATCTCAGCTCTGGCAAGAGACCCCATGATACCAGTGTTCCAAGCATCGTGAAATAAATAGGTAGCTAGTAAAGCAAAGTGACAGGGGAGCCAGTGTGGCAAAGGTGGTCTAGGCACATGCCCAGCTATCAATGAATCGAGGTCCTGTGTTTGATCCCTTGCCATGATGCTCTGATTTAAATAGCTCCCTAATGTCCACACCATACCCGCTTCATCGGTACAATGTACAGGTATGATGTGGGAAGTGGCTGGAGCTCTCCACTACAGGGTCAGTAAAATGGGCCCAGTGTGGCCTGATTGCTAGGTTCGAACAAGTGGTGCATCCTCCCCTTCTAACCACTACTACTAAGCTAAGTAACAACTATCCCCTTATGAAATGAAGAAAGAAAAGTCACTCCACGTGAAAAAGGTTTCACGTGGAGTGACTTTTCTTTCTTCATTTAATGATGACCTCCACTAACGCTTCATATCCTAATTCATATCCCCTTATGATTATCAATAATTTTATAGTGTATAAAGCTGATGGGGCAACTTTTTATAGTTAATAAAGATAATGGGCCAACCACATGTAATCCTTTACATACTAATAAATAGTATAAACCTTTTGGAAGACTTAGACCTTTCACGGGGCTGTTACACCACAGATTAATTATTATTATTTTACTATATTATGTATACCATTACATAATAAATCTATGTTATCATTACATGATACATGACAAATTACATACCCTAGACAGGACATTACATCCAATCAAAGTGCTATTTTCAGCATTTATAAACTGTCGACCTGCGTTAGCGTAGGCAGCAGATTCCTCAGATTTATGACCTAATGAAGATTCACATGAAGCTACACCAAGCCAACTTATCCCGGCATATTCATGTAATTCATTCTTTTCACATTGAACAGCAAGAGCACCTGCAAAAAGAAGATAAAAATAATTAAAAAACATTCCCAAACACAATCAAGTTTATCATTCTGAGATCAGTGGAATAAAACAAAATTTACTATTGAAACCTTTGAGAACTTCTTTAGATTGTTACTCCCCTTATAAAGAAAACAAAGGGGAGTATCAATCTAAAGAAGGTGTACGGAATGTTCTTCTTTAGACTGTTACTCCCCTTATAAAAAGAGAAGTGTGATATTCCTTTGTCCCAAAGTACATTTGACTTAACATAATTTTGTTTTAATAGTCATTTAGTTAAAGTCGTTATATTATAAAATATAAAGGAATTATAAACATAGGGGAGTAACAATCTAAATAAGTACCTGAGAACGTTAGTGGGTCATTTTTTTTAGATTGAGCATTGCTGTCTTCATCCAATGGGAGATTTTTGAAGCCGATAAGGAATATTTTTTGATATTGTTGATGGTATGAAACGCCATGTATTATGCAAGCTAGATTATGTGTTTAATACACAGTATATGAGGTATAAAAATTATTTTTGTTTTAAATTTTGTCTAGGACATTACTGTCTCTCATCTCTTTTTTAATTTTTTAATTAAAAATTGAACTTTATGGAAAAAACGTCCGAGGTTTCTAGCCATAGGTTTGGGTCGTAGTAGGTTTGAATTTCATTAAATTTAAAGCAGTATTCTGGATCCCGCTATTTTGGATATTTGGTTAATCCAGACGGAGCTCAAAAAGAAATGGATACAGTATGCCAAAATTAACTTGTGAATTGCTTATCCTATCAATTGGTGGAGTACCCTATCAACTCCAAAAAGTGGAGCTAAGTTTTACATACCATCGTTGCCGTGGAAAAACCTATGTTGCTATGTGCAATTTATTTATTTTACTATATTTTTCAGAAGTTTATAGGGAAACAGGTTACCTTTCTATTGAAAAAACCTGGAAGGTGAATTTCTAAATAGATTTTGAATGAATTCATCTTCAGACGCAGGTGTCATTTTCAGCTATGTGAATTTTCAAAAGAAAACATTTTTATAAACTTTTTTTTTTTTTATAAAATATTTATTTTATTTCAAATTAAT